>RJWM01012118.1:27197-45977 GCA_004363535.1 Dasyprocta punctata | reverse complement strand
ACAGCGCCACCTCTGTCTTCCCTGGGCCCGGAGCTGACCTGCGGCCTCAGGAGCTGGGGGGAATGGGGGGGTCTCTGAGACTGGGGTGAGGTCTGCTCCCCTCATTCTGCAGGATTCACACCCACAGCCTGCACCAGCCCCTCCAAGTAGCAGCCCACTCTGCAGCAGGTGTCCCCCACCCCCAGCCCACATCCCCTTCTGCTCCCCACCACCCTTGCTCTGCAGGAGACCCCCACCTCTACCTCCGTGCTTCTAGGACAACTGGGGGCTGCTGCACTGCACAGCCCACCCCGCCCCCCAGGGCGCATCCCCTGGCTGGAAGCCTGGGCAGAGGGCTGTGGCGTGGGCACAGCAGTGCCATCCTCTGTGGTGAGAAACCTGCTTGGATCCCGGTATTTTCTAAAGGGCCTGGGTGTGAAAGCGCAGGCATGAAGTCCAGCTCACTGCTCCCCCCACTTCCACCACACAGCTCGGTTATCTGTTTGCTTTCCCCATCTCCTATGTGGCCAGGGACACATCATGGTCTAGACAGCTGCCACTTCTGGAAGTTTGCAAAGGAGGGGCCTCCGGAGCCAAGGAGGCAGCCCAGCAGCCCACAGGCAATAAAGCCGGTGGAAAGAAGAAGGACTCGGGGCAAGAAGGAGCGCACAAACCACACAAGTTGCTTCAGTGAACGGAGCCCTGTGGCAGAGGCCACCTCACGGACAGACATGGGCAGCGGGAGAGGCAGGGCGGGACTCAGCACTCACACAGCAGCCAGTGGGCACGGAGACCAAGTGGGAAACTCTTCTCATCAGGAGGCTTCCGTGGTATCTGGTGAACTCCTACATTATACGCCCTGAAAGGAAACCAGGAGCCCAAAATCCCAGAGGAACTTTTAGATATACTTCTATTTTTTGTTTGAATGCTTTCCTCATTTTTGTTTCTTCTTTCTCCAAACTTTGTACTATGATTTTAATCTTTCATATTTTTCTTTTATTTTCCTCAGGAAAAGAATCACCCCTAGCACCCTATGTGCTCCCCAGCAGGGAGGACACCGAGCAGGACTGGGAGCACAGGAGATGGCTGTGCCTCTGCCACCTTCCCACTGATCCAAGAGTCGCCTCTCGGGGTGTTGCTCTCAGAGTCCAGGGTTGTGACTCAACTCCTCAGTGTGGGTGAGACCCAGCCCTGTGTGGACACGGTGTCCTCACACCAGGGACCTTCCCGGCCTCTCTTGCACACAGTGGAAGACCCCAAATGACAGCGCACTACAGAGGAAACCATGGTCAGGCTTCTGGGGAGAGATTTAAGTGTTAAATAGGGGTCATTAAAAACTCACCATGGCACCTGGAAGGCTGATGTCCAGGCCTCTTGAGGGTGATTCCAGGAGGTGCCCACATGACAGGTGTCTTGGGTACTTTTCACTCATTGCGGAGACAAAACACTTAACACCCAAAATTAGGGAAGGAAAGGTTTATTTATCTTACAGTTTTTGAAGATTTCAGTCCATAATCAGCTGGCTCCAAGGCAGGGTGGCATAGCACTGGGGCAACACTTCAAGGCAACAGCCAAGCAAAAGCAGCCAGAGTAAAACGGGCAAGGGCAAGCTGCTTCTCCTCCCTTATATGGTACACAGGCCACCTCCTCCCAGGGTCGGTGAAGCATTCACAAATCTCCTTGCCTTCCTTTGCACAGGGTGAGGATATTTACAAAGAACCCTGGCCCCCTGCTGAGTCTCTTAGTTGAACTTCTGACCTTCTCAAATTGACACAATGACTGCTTGTGCTCTACACCCCAGGATGTAGAGCTGCTGAGTTACTTAATTAAGCTTCTAGACTTCTCAAGTTGACACAATGTATAAACCAAAACAGCAGGAGACCGCATCATTATTCTTCATAAATAACATTTTCATATCAACTTACATTTGTATTCTAGTAGCCCCCAAATTGCCAGGAAAACAAAGATACTGAGTGTTCACTATTTTATCAGTAATATAAGTGCTGAGAAGAAAAAAGTAGCCCAGTCACCAGCACATGGCCCAGACTTAGTGCCAAGAGGAAAAACCGTGTGCAGTGTGGCCTCAGAGGAGGGCAGCATGCGAGCTCTGCTCCAGGCCTTGGATGTCTCCCTGGTGCTGGACAGCAGGTGGTGCAGCGCTGACATTGCTTCCTGCTGACTTTTCCTGTACTTGGCTCTCCGAATCTTGAACCAAGCCTGCGATCAGAGGACAAAAGGCCCTGGGTTAGTGCACACAAGAGTTCCTGTCACAGTGAGAAACACGTGGTGCAGCTTCACACGCCACTGCCATTTTATTTGCACAGCAGCGGCTCTGCTCTTATTGCTCCACCTGGACACGCACAGCCCAGCCCTGCTTCCCAAGGCACAAAAGTGGAAGTGCTTTCCAGGAAGAGGGACCCCAGCAGTGAGGAGAGGGAGGAGTCACAGAACTGCTCCCACATACACCTCTCCTATTCATTCCATTGCAGCCAGACCAAGAACTGTGTCACCTGTCACCGTGCTCTGTGAGGACCTCTCAGACTCCCAGTTCTTGGAGATTCCCTTTAGGAAGTGCCTACTTTGCAAACTGTAATGACACCAAGGGCCTTCCTTCCCCTCCTCACACCTGCTTCCTGACGTGAATTCACTGTGTGCAGTAGCCCAGAGCAGCAGAGCCGGTGTGGACAGTGTGCGAAGTGTCCACTGGTGACATCTGCATGTACACAGCAGCATTCACAGCGCGCTGTCGCAGGTGAGCTGACAGCAGGTGTGTTTCTGTAGCCTCGCTTCCTACCATTCTTTTATGTACTGCGGCTCCTATTCCCTCAGGACTCCAGTGACAGAGGCCCACAGCCAGGAAGGGGAGAAAACCCCTCCACATCTTGCATCCTCTGTTAGTGAGATTTGTCAGGGAGCCTGAGAAAAAGCTCCCCACCCCTCCCCACATCTCCCAGCTGAGACAGCCTGCGTGGACCTGGCCTGTGCATTAGGAGGCCAGCGCTCAGTGGCCCACTCTGCTGGGCTGCTTCCCTGAACCACCCCCCACCAGGTCCTCAATCCATTTCCCCACTGCTCTCTGTCATGCACTCTGCAACAACGCTGATGATGAGCTCATCCTGACTTTCTGACCCAAACCCTGCTCTTTATGCTGCATCTACGGGGTTCTCTATCTCACATATGTTTCCTCTGACCCCATCACCTGCCCTCATGCTGCGCAGCACGGCCTGAAAAAACAGAAATTAGAGTAAAACCTTGGATTTCAAGTAGCTTGTTCTGTGAGAGTTCCACAAGATCCAGAAACATTTCAGTAAATTTTCACATGAATGATAGGCAATATATTGCAATATTCTTAGTAGCTGATGCTGAACAGCTCATGATCACAATGTGTCACTAGTTTTTCTCTTTCTGTCCCTTTCACCAATCTCTCTCTCTCTCTCTGTCTGTCTCTGTCTCTATCTCTCTCTCTCTCTCTCCCCCTCTGTCTCTGTCTCTGTGTTTGTGTGTAGAGGATTGTGTGTGATGGTCTCCCAACAGCAAAAGCTTATGAAGGAGATCTCTGCAGAGGAGGGGCAGAAAAATTCGAAGCAATCCCTCACTTCAAATGAGATGAGGTACATGGGTAAAATGTGTGAAATGGTACAAAATTTTGTAGAAAATCACCACTCAAATAATGCTGTAGCAGTGCGAGAAGTGAATCGGTTTAATGACAACACAGTTTCACATTCCCACAGAATCCTCAAAAGGAGGCAAAAGCAAGTCTCACTGGACAGGTTCCTTGTTAAAGTTCCACAAAATCAGATTGCATGGAGCCAATGGATAGCAGAGAGTGATTAGTGACAGTGAAATTCGCCTTGCACTATAACCCTGCTCTCTCATGTCCCTTTTACACCTGCCAGGAAGGTTTTCAAAAGGAAGTACAGGTGAATTTGCTTATTTTTAGCTTTATTTTATTATTTTCTTTTATATAACAATATTAGATTCATTTTTTCATGAATATATCTGAGTTTCCATTATTTCCTGTGAGGAAATTCGCCTCAATATGTAAGTGCTTTGCCTTACAAACATGTTTCTGGAACACATAATGCTCACAAAAGAAGGTCTGACTGTACCTGAAATTAAGGCAGGCACAAATCTGCACTGAAATGAGGACTACCACATCACAGTAATCCACAAAGCCTAGCTACTGGGAATAGTACCCCACACAGGCATTTATTTAACAAATACTCTAAGAAGGCAGTTCTGTGTGGACCTGTCTGGGTTCTCAGTAGGAGCTCCACTGCATTTTCCCTCAGTGTGGAGCTTGTGATCTCACGCCCTCTCCTGTGCCTCTTGGAGCCCAGCCCCTGCAGAGCCCCTGGGGTGCCCCTGTCTCACTCAGCATGTCCTGGGCCTGGGCAGTGGTACAATGGGACTGGGCCTGGGGCCACTGGCAGTGGGGCTGCTGCTACTGCTGCTGCTGCTGAGTACCTGGGCTACCCGTGCTGGCCAGGCTGAGGGGCTGCACAATGCCCCAGGCCAGCACCTTGCAGGATAAGATCGGGAGGCGCTGCTGGATGTCCAGGTGGGTAGCGCCAGCCGGGCTTTGCCAGGACAAAGGGGTGGCAGCGAGGTCTGCAGGGGGCCCACAGTGGGGCCTGACTGGCAACCTGGAGCCAGGCCTGTGGAGCCCAGGGACAGGCAGGGCCACGGGGCAAAAACTCCCCACCCTCAAGGCAGGGCTTCAGGGGAGAAATAAAAAAAAAGGCCAATTTAGAAACACATAAATGATTTTTAAGGCAACCTTCGTTTGCAATTTTTTATATCCTTTTCTTTTTTAGATTGCCTGAAATTCATTCCATAACAATCGTTTGACGTTTTTCAGTCTTTAAACAAGTTTCCAAAGCACGCAGGCATATGCACTATTGCAACCAGATTCTGAGTATCTGGAGAATATTTTCACATGGAGATTGCACTCCATGCAGAAAATTTTAAATTGTGGGCTGCCACTGCCTCGATCACCTTACCATAACTTACAGACAAGAAAAGAAGTCCAGGCAATTAACTTCTTTACCTACCTTCTGTCATCACTCTCAATTTATTTAGACATCCATTACTTGTTCTCAGAGTATCTTTGTTGGAACTTTATTACCTTTTCCTAATATTTACAAATTTGAGTTTCGGTATATAACTCAGTGGTACAGCCCTTGGTTTTTATGTGTGAGGTCTTTGGTTCTATTCTCAACACCTCCCCCCAAAGAGAGAGAGAGAGAGAGAGAGAGAGAGAGAGAGAGAGAGAGAGAGAGAGACAGAGAGACAGAGAGACAGAGAGAGACAGAGAGATGAAACCAAGGAAAGAAATATTTATAACCTCACATGCTGAGCTAAGATTTGGGGCTGGGTTTCAAACACTTACCTACAATTGAACTCTGTTTTAAACTTGCTTCTCCCTGCACCCATTTGGATACCTTCAAGTCAAACTGAGCCCCAACACAAGTGCACACAGAAGTGGACCCTAAAGCACACCAGTCCTAGAATGAGGTGAACATTACTCACTTTGATGTTTTGTTTTGTTTTTTCCCTTAGTAAACCACGTTCCAGCTGGGAATGGGAAGGGACCACAAGCTCATGTTTCCGTCTCCCATTTTCTACCTATGAATGCCAGCAACTTCAAAACACAAACAGCAAAACAAGCAAACCACAGACAAAACACCACCTTCACACTGTCCAGGGCAAAGCAGTGATCTGAGGCACCATGTAGATGGGCGTCCCTGCCAACTGGCTGTTCTTGGATTTACTGACCTGCGCTCTGAATTCGGGCACATCCACATCCCTCGCAAGCTGCAGTCTGTGGAGAGAAAACCGCAAACGTTCCTGATTTGGTTTCCTGCATGAGCAATTCAGTGTTCAGGATGAATGAAATGGCAGATGCACATTCCGTGCCTGGTTTTAAATTTGCAATCACCCAGCAAAGAGATGCAAGGATATATTTCTATAATTCCCAGAAACTACTGCCTTCTTAGAAATGGTCTTATGATGCTCTCAATTCCCCAATCAAAAAACTTACACTGGCAAAACAGATCAAGAAACAACACCCAACACTGCAGTTTAAGAGAAATGTATTTAGGGGCTGGGAGTTTGGCTCAGTGGCTTCAGTGCCTGCTTGGCAGGTGTGAGGTTGTGAGTTCAATCCCCGGTGCCACAAAAAAAAAAAAAAAAAAAAAAGAGAAATGTATTTAATTAAAAAAGAAAATCACAGGTTAAGAATGAAAGCTAGAAAACAATATTCCTTGCAAAGGAAATCCAGAAAAAAATAGCAGTAGCTGTGTTAATTTGAGAGCAACTGGATTTCAAGTTAACACTGATGAGAAAAGACAAAGAAAGTCACTACCTGTTGGTTACTGAACAAAACAATAGGAAGAGATAACTATTATAAATAAATATGCACCAAATACTTGCACAGCCAACTTCATACAACAAATGCTAGGGCACATGAAAAATCAGACAGTAGCACTACAATTAAAACAGGGGACTTTCATACCACACTGTGACAAATGGACAGATAAACTACATATAAAGTAAACAAAGAAATAGCAGACTTGATCCAAACCTTTGCACAAATGTTCTTTGGAGACATCTACACAGTGCTCCACCCAACACCAAGAGATTACACATTCTTCTCAATGCCGTGTGGCACTTTCTCCAAAATAGACAACATAACTAGCCCACCAAGTATTCGATTTGATCCCTCTATTTCTCTTCTAGGTATCTTCCCAAAAACAGTTAAATACATTATATGAGAATGATGTATGCATATTTGTGTTCATAGCAGCTGAATTCATAATATCTAAATCTTGGAAGCAGCCTGTATGTCCATTAAAAGATGAATGCATCAAGAAAATGTGATACTTCTTCATAATGGAATACTAGTCTGCTACAAATAAGGACAAACGAGTCATCTGTAAGAAAATGGATGCACTTTAAAACCACAATGTTAAGTGAAGTGACTCAAGCACACAATCTTAAATATTGCATAGTTTCACTAATATGAGAAATCCAAAATACAAATGAAGTGCAAAATAAAACCTAGAATAGCAGAAAAGAGAGACATAGAAGTTATTGTCATCCAGAATGACGAATGTACCCAAAAGTCTACTTTTTTGTCTATAATTGTCTCATGTGTTTTATATGACTTTTACCTGTTATTTAGGGTAGTAATCTGTATTCATGATAATTAACATTATACAGAGTTATAAACCAAATAAGTGAATCTGATGCTGACAAAAATTGTTTTTTAAAGATGAACGTAAGAAAAGATAAAACAAGAATTGAGATGGGTTATGTGAATGTATCAAATCCCCACCATGAATGTAATCATCATGTACTGCAAATATATACTAAGAAAAATAAAAATTAATTAAAAAATCAAAATAGGGAATAGTTTCCAAGGTGGCATTAACAGCTCAAAGTACTTTTATTGTATTACTTTTAAAAATATAAATGAATGCAACAATCAATGATGAAAAAACTTGTACAAGCTTTAAATACAGGAAGTCTGTAGCATGACAGCACCTCATTCTCTTGACCCCGGCTGGGTCCAAGTCACCATTATTGCCAAAAGCAGCATCTAGTTCAGGCAATACAAGAAAAATAGTTACAGCGGACACACAAGACTATAGGCAAAACAAATCACCCAGGTTTAAGCATCAGCAAGGACTCGATGAGATCTTTCTTCACAAGTGCTCCCTATTCAGTATCCGAGATGATGAAATCTCATATGTACAGTCTATGCTGCTTTGTGAATTTGCAATCACTTTGCATAGCACCCCAAATATATTTTTCTGTATTTCCAAGACAAACATCTATCAAAAGGTTTTGAACTGCTCAACAAATTTAAGGTGACAGTAACAATACAGAGGTATTTCTAATGCATTATTTTGAAAAATGAAAAAGAATGCAAACATGTACAATGAAAACATGGTACAAATTTTAAATACAGGAAGCCCATAGCATGGCACAATCTTATTCTAGTGACCGGAGTCCACAGAAATGTCATTGATAAAAGCAGACACTAACTCAGGGAACACAGCAAAAACGAAGTGGAATACACCAAATGTCAACGTTTCTGCTATTCTGTGAAAAGGAGCCCACAGAATAGCAGAAAATATTTGCGAAGCACGCCTCATACAGAGACACAGAAACACCTCTCACAAGTCAATAAGCAGAACACAACAACCAGCTTTAGGCATCGGAAAAGACTCAGTGAGACATTTCTACAAAGAAGATAGAGAGAGGAGCAGGAAGCAGGAAAAAACACACTCAGAAGGACTCACCACTAACGCACATCCCACCCATGGGGATGTCAATCACCCCATCATCTGAACCATCAGCAAAGCCTGGGAAATAACAAGCATGCTGAGCTCTGGGTAAAATCAGAACCCTTGGTCACTGTGAGATAAAATTACAAATTTCGCAGTCTCTCTTGCAAACAGTCTGCTGGGGCATCATACTATAAACATAGAAAACTGTATGATCCAATGATTCAATTTCTGAGGATGTCTTCAAAACAGTGAAAACCTCCATGTTCACAGCTATTTGTCAGGCATGTTCAGGACAGCCCTATTCACAAAAGTAACCTATCTACAGATAAATCAGCAACAAGGATGTATGTATCAATGCAAGGGAATATTACTCGGCCTTGAAAAGGAAGAAACTTCTAATACATGCAGGAGCATGGCTGCACTGTGAAGAAATATGAAGTGGAATAATCAGGAACAAAAACGCTAACATCCTATGATTTCACTGAGATCCAGTTCCTAGACAACTCAAACTCATACAGTAAAAATGTAGGATCCCGACTGTAAGGAGTTGGGAGGATGGGGGAAGTGGGACTTGTTTCATGTGGATAGTTTGATTTTGCAAGATGAAGAACGTTTGGAGATGTGTTGCACTGTAGCACAAAAATACCCAACACTGCTATTTTCTATGGTTCAATGTGCTTCAGGTAGCAGGCTTTCTGTCTCTGCATCTTGTACCACAGCATACAAACACAACAAAGTAGTAGCCACCATCCGGTTTCCAGACTGGATTCACCACAAAACACAGTAAATTCCCGACCTTAGTCCATACGTGGTGCCACCCAATGCAGCAAAGACAGGCAGGCGAAGACCCCAAGTGCTCTCAGGTCAAGAGGGGAGTGAGGGCAGCAGGAGAGCGAGAAAGGCGCCTGGAAAAGAGCCCATCCCCCTAAAGCCTGGGGGCTCCCCGAGGCAGCAGCTCACCTCGTGACCACATCCGGGTACTGAGTGTACTGGAAAACAGCTTCCAGTTCCAGCACCTGCCACTGCGTGAGGCCATTCCTTGACCGCCTTGGTTGGCCCCGCCGTCGAACCCTGGCAGCTACAGAATCCCAGTCAGCCGGTGACAGTTGCTCAGGCTCCTGTTCACCGTGATCCGTGTCATGGTCGCTGCCGCATGCCTGGCTCACGTGGACCTCTCCGTCGTGGCCGTCAACGTTGTCCTCCACGTTGTCCAGATGGCCCTCATGGCAGGCATTCCCCGCAAGGCCCAGAGCTCTTTCACTGCAGTGAGCAACCTCATCCGCTGCGGGGACGCCTGGTGCAGGACCCGCGCTGGCCTCCATCTCAGAGAGCTCCAGGACGAAGCAGCAGGGATTCTCCATGGCGGAATGGCACCAAAGGCCATGCGTGAAGCCTGTGCCTTCACAAAATCGAGGGCAAACACTGGGTCTCTCTGGAACAGTGTGGCCGCAAAAGGGTGGAGTCTTGGGTTGCAAATGGTTACAGAGATCCTACAGCCCACTGGGCAAGGTCAAGTCCCGAAGACCCTCCTGATGGCTACTATTGGCTGTCTGCTTGCAGCCAGCTGCTGTGCAACAGGTAACAGAATAGCAAAACTGAGTGGGCGTGGCCAGAAGTGGAGCCCGCCAACCAGAAGAAAGTTATTGATACTGGGCATGCGCAGAATGGGGTCTGAACTGGCCTCTCAGCCAGACAACTGCCTCGCTAGATCCCAGGGATCGTTAAAGGGACTGGGTTGGCCTGTAAGCTGATGCGGAAGTGGAGGGGAGGGGGTGAGAACTCACACTGCCCACGGGAGCTCTGGCGGGAAGGCTGGAGACTGTCCCTTGCCCCTCCTGCCATGCTGCGCTGTCTGCACAGGGCAAGGGCTCCGAATTCCGCTGTCCTGACTCCAGGAGCTGCTGGCTCCCTGTTCCCCCAGTGTGGCTACAAGGAGAACCTGTCTTGCTCCCCAAAGTAGATGGCGTGAGCACTGGGAAGGATTTATGCTCTCCCAGTGGATTTTTTGACAAAATGTTGAGTAGGTAGAGTTGCTCAAAGCACTCATGGGGTTTCCTGCACGGTGCCCCTCATCACCCGGAATGCCCCAGTACCGAATCTGTCATGCTCACCTGTTTCCTCTCTCGCCTTTAAAGCCTTTAGAATTCTCAGCTGCATTCATCCTGGGGATGGAACACTGCCCTTTTGGACCCGCCAGCCTGTTCCAACTTAGCGCCTAGGCCTGCATCCAACACCTGGAAGAAACCGATAACAAACGGTGAGTTTCAGAGGACAGGGAAACCTGCTGTGCCTGCTCCTGTGCAGGGCACACAGCTGGTGCCGAGGGTAAGAAGAAAGAGGAGGTGTGATGTTTTGTTTCTTCTAGTTATTGTCATTTTCTGGTGCTTGGAATGCACTCAGGGACCTGGGCCGGCCTGGGCTGTGGTCCTCCACTGATGTCCACTCCCAATCTCTCGGGTCTTTCAGCAAGAATAAAACACCTTGTATTGTGCAGTGGGTCAGTGGTATGAGAAATTGCATGATGCGTTTTTTTCCATAATGAGAATACTTTCTGTGTATTAATCAAGTCCTCCTTTCCCTCTCACCTCAGATCTGGTTTAACAATTGGAAAGCCAAATACTGGAAAATCAGAGGAAAGCACTGCTCAGGAATGCACCACCTGATTCCCAGGTCTGCAGTCCCATTGATGGCGTGGAAGCACTGTTCTAGGATGCCGTTCTTTTTCAAGAAGCTGATTGTGGTTGGAGCTTTTTGTTGCCAAGACACCTGGGCCACCAAGGTTTGCTCATGGTACAGTTTTCTTCACTGCACATTATGTTGCTGTTGTATTTTAACACAGAGTCTTGCAATGAATTTCACACTGGCCTTGAACTCACGATGTAGGCCTGACTGGCTTCAAAATAATGGTGATCTTCCTGCCTCAGCATCGCGAATGCTGAGATTGCCAGCATGCATCATTCACTCCATTTATATGTGTACTGCAGCAGTGAATTCTCAGTGTGTTTATTTTCCTGTGATTTCTACAGTGACAATTCATGCATGTATCTCGTTTACAAAATACCATTTGAACAGCGTGACACGAGATGCTGTAGAGGGCTGGTGCCACTGTGGTGGGAAAATAATTTACCAGAGGTCGAGGAATTTAAACCCCAGAACAGTTTCTTTAGATCAAGGCGCTCTGCCAAGGGGAACAACAGGTGAATTTGCAAGACTGGTTCTGCCTGTGTAAGAGCAGGGGATGCCTTTGTGTTTTCTGAAGCCCTCTTCAATCTCCTTCTTTGGAGTACTGTAGTTTCGTTGTACAGGTCTTTCTCTTCATTGGTCTGGAATTCTTATTTCATTTTTCTTAAGACTGTTGTAAATATATTGTCTCTCTAATTTGTCACTCAGTATGTTTGTTATTGGTATAGGAATGTGACTGATTTTTGAGGGTTGACTTTGTATCTTGCTATGGTACCAAATATGGTCATTAATTCTAAGAGTGTTTTGTCGGAATTTTGTGATCTTGTATGTAGAGTATTGTGCCACCTGCAAATACTGATAATTTCTTCCGTTAGCCTCCTCATCCCTTTTGTTTATTTCACTTCTCTTCCTGCTTTAGCTCAGTGATGGCAAACCTATGGCATGAGTGCCACGGTGGGCACGCGGAGCCCGCTCTGTTGGCACATGAGCAATCACCCCAGCAGCTGAGCATTGGATAACAGTTGTTTTTTCAAGTTAAATCCTCAGTGTTCAGGTTTAATTGCGGTACTGGCACATTGCGATAAACAAGTGGGTTTTTGGTTACAGTTTGGGTACTTAGTCTCTAAATGGTTCGCCATCACTGCTCTAGCTAATGTTTTGAGAGTTATGCCGAACAGGAGTGAGGACTTTGGACAGTTTTATCTTGTTCCTTATTTTAGAGGGGAAACGTTCATGTTCCCCCTGTTTAGTATGATGTTGGTCTTTGGTTTGTCATATATGGCTTTTATCAGACTGAAATGATATTCTTTCCCTATTTTCTTCCGCATTTTTATCCTAAACGGGTATTGGATTTTGTCAAATGCTTTTTCTGTGTCTATTGAGATGGTCGTATACTTTTTTGTCCTTATTTCTGTTTATGTGGCGTGTTACATTTTTTGATTTGCGTGTTTTGAACCAACTCTGCATCCCAGGAATGAATCTTACTTGGTCAGGATATCTTTTTGACAGTTTGCTGCATTCTGGTTGCTGGTATCTTCTTGAGGATTTTTGCATCTATGTTCATTAAAGAGATTACCCTGTAGTTCTATATTTTGGATGGGTCCATTTTTTTTCTTTTTTTGTGTGTGTTTTCTTTGTGGAATCAGTGTAATGCTAGTTTCAGGATGATTTTGGGAACATCTTCCCTTTCGAATTCATTATAGATTTTTAGGAGTATTGATGTTAGATCTTCTTTAAATTCTTGTAGAATTCAGAAGTGGATCCATTAGACCAGGACTTTTCTTGCTTGGTAGTTTTTATTACTTCTTCAGTTTCCCTGACTGATTCTGGATTATCTAGGAATTTTGGTCTTCTTAGTTCAGCACTGAGAGTTCACATATGTGTAGGAATTTTTCTGTTTCTTGAGAATTTTCAATATTATTAAAGTACAGTTGCTCAAAGTGATTACCAATAATATTCTGGATTTTGGCTCAATGCATGTGATTTCACCTGTTTCATTTCCACTTGCGTGGATTTGGGTCTTGTTTTTCCTAATTTTGGTAAGATTGGCTAAATGTTGGTCTATTTTGTTTAATCGTTCGAAGAACCAATTCTTCAATTCACTGATTCTTCAGATTGTACTTTTAGTCTCACTTGCACTGATTTCTACTCTAATCTTGATAGTTTCCTTCTTCAAACTAGCTTTGGGTTTGGATTCTTCTTGTTTTTCTTGGACCTTGAGTATATCATCAGGTTGTTTATTTGAACTCGCTCTGTTTTTGATGTGGGACATCACCACTATAAACTCCCCTCTAAGGACCGCTGTCATTGTGTCCCATGGGATCCATTATGTCATACTAACATTGTCGTTTGATTGCATGAAATGTCTAATGTCTTCTTTATTTCATCTGTGACCCACTGATTATTCAAGAGGATATTATTTAATTTCCATGTGTTTGCATAGTTTCTGCGGTGTGTTTTGCCATTGATTTCTAGTTTCTTTGAACTATGATCTGATAATATGCATGGGGTCATTTCCACTCTTGTGCATTTACTCAACTATGCTTTATGGGCTAATATGTTGCCTATTTTGAGAAAGTTCCAGGTGCTGCTGTGAAGAGTGTATATTCTATTTTTGTTGGATGGAATGCTGTAGATACCTATCAAGTTCATTTGTTTGAATGTTTGATTTGGTTCTGATATTCCTTTGTCGATTGTTTTTCTAGATGATCTGTCCATTTGTCACAGTGGGTATTGCGGTCCCCCATTACAATTGTAGTGGTGGTTATCTGATTTTTCATGTCCTTTAGTGTTGGTTTTTGAAGTTGGATGTACCAGTATTTGGTGTGTGTATGCTTATAACTTTTGATTTTGAGACAGGGCCTCACTCTGTAATTTAGGCCTTGAACTCACTATGTTGCGCAGGCTGGTCTCAAATTTACAGCGATCCTCCTGCCTCACCCTCTCCAGTGCTGGGATTACAGACCTGGGGGGCCCCATCCAGAATATAATTGTTAACTCTTTGTGTTGAGTTGTTCTCTTCACCAGTATAGTGGCTTCTTTGTCTCTTCTGATCAGTCTTGGCCTGAAATCAAGTTTGTCTTTTTCTATTTTTTTTTGTTTTTAATCTGTGAGTTTTTAAATTAAATGTGTTTCTTGTGCCATGCATATTGTTGGGTTTTGTTTCTTGACCCATTCTGCCAATTTGTGAATTTTGACTAGGGAACTGAGACCATTCATGTTAAGAGTTATTATTTCGAGGGATCAATTCATTCCTGTCATTGCATAATTTCCTGTTGCTGATTTCCTTATTGTTTTATCTTTTATTTAGATCCTCATCTTGCCAGGTATATTCTTTCATTTTTAATTACTGGTACTGTTGGCTTCATTGTCTCTTTGTTAGGCTATCCCTGAGAATGTTTGTAATGCTGCTTTGTTGGTCATGAATTCCTTCAGGTGTAAAAATTAATTTTTTTTGGTTACAGATGGCAAGGAAAATTTTCTTCAAGTGGTGGCTTATCAAGTTAGACATAGAGGAGAGGAGCCCAGGACGAGGGGTGCCCTGAGGTTAGAACAGACCTGCAGCCCAGCCTCCCATTCGGCCCAGACACCCTGGGCTTCCAGGTCTGTGCAGCCACAGGGGAGAGGGTACGATGGTTGCAGGGAGCAGAGCAATGGGCTCATGCAGTGAGGCAGAGACTGAGCTCCCCTGCATGCTGTAGGTACGAGTGAGTGTTCACAACTCAGACCTGGGATGCATCTCAGGGCATGGAAATTATTAAGAGAAATAATTGGGGTAATGGAGGACTCTGGATAACCAAGCCAGTAGGATCCTTGGCCATGCTGGAGCAGCATAATCAGACATGCCCTGGGGATGGAAAAAGATGAGCTACCCGATCAGGTACTCAGGGTGATCAGGGATGCAGATGGCTAAACGGACTGAGCTGCAGTTTTGCTAAAATGGGACCATGCAGAAACACAGTGAGAAATCCACACATCCAGGGCCAGTTGCAAAAGAGCTCAGAGGCCTCTTAGAGTTTGGTCCAGGAGAGAATCTTTATCACCACTGGTACTCTGAGATGTGTAAGGTGGGCCTGCTTCTTTCCAGGAGCTCTGCCTAGGAGGAAATTAAGAATACATGTTTGCAGGTGGCACATGCTGGTCATTTGAGCACTGAGAGGCAAAGGCAAGAGGATGGCAAGATTGAGACCAGCTTGGGCTACATAGAGAGTTGAAGCTTAACCTTGACTACCTAGTAAGACTGTATTTGAAAAAAATCAAAAGGTAAAAGGGGACAGAGAGAGACAGAGAGAGAGAGAAGAAAGAAACTATCAGTTCAAACCTAGCTTGAGTTACATAGCCAGATTCTGCTAAATGGAAAAACAATATAAAAGGGCTGATGATGTAGCTCGGTGCAAAGGCCCTGGGTTCAGATCCCAGTGCCAAAAGCAAAACATTACAAAACAAACAAGCAATCAACCAAAAAACATGTTCCTCAGTGACAAAGTATGTACATGCTAGTGTAGAGCCAGATGCTTGGCCATGTCTACTTCAGCTAGGATGTGCAAAAAAGAGGAGGGAAATCCAGACATCATATGAAGTGACCTGGAGAAAAGTTAATTATTTTATCTGAGATCTTGTTTATTTTAAATTATTTTAAATAAATGAAGTCAAAAAGTTGATAGTTTTCTCAAAAATTTCACATTTCTTCCCTTTGGGTTTTAGTTATTTTTAATTATAAGCAAGTTTAGTCAAGGACAAAGTGAAAGACCAGGTATGATGGCACTCACCTGTAATGCCACACTGAGGAGGCTGAGGCAGGTGTGTCTCTGCAAGTTGAAAGCCACCTTAGACTACATAGGGAGGCCCTGTCTCAAAAACAAAGCACAACAAAACAAAACAAAACAAACAAAAAAAAACCCACAGAGTGAAAAATTATAAAACAAAATACTGTAATTTAAAAGTGGGGCATTTGTATAGATATACAGAAAATTTTCTTTTGAAAGTATTGTATAGTTTCACACTAATCCAATTGAGAAGTTAGATAAAACTCAGAAATCCTCTAGAATGCTAAGAAAAAATGAAAAGCTTTTCATAGTTAGATAAAACTCAGAAATCCTCTAGAATGCTAAGAAAAAATGAAAAGCTTTTCATAGTTACATGTATTAATAAAGTAGCTTTATATTTTACCGCACCTTTTGTGTTAAGAGTCACTCTGGTGAAATTTGTGAGCATTCAAGAGCATAATCAGTCTGATCGCCTCTGAATCTAATGAAACTGGGTCACATTACAACTGCTTTGATAATGCAAAAGGATTAGATGGAAAGAACTGCTGAATTTCAGGGAAAAGATTTCTTCACTAAAAGAGATTTAACCTCTATAATATTCCTTTCTCCTTCTCTAGCATGCCCGGACCCTCTCAGCCTTTTTCTTTGCACGGTGAGACCTAATGTGTCTCAAGGCTCCCAGCTGCCTATTTATCACCAAGAGGAGAAGCAAAACACCCCAGAAAGCAAGTCCCAGTCGGCTGGTCTCTGAGCCTGATTTGCTGTTACGAGTCTTTCTGTCTTAGACACATTTGACGTCTTGACTCTCAGTGGTCATGGACCTGGGACGGTAATTAGGTAGTAAGATGAAGCATCAAGTTAGCAAAACCCACAGGTAGGATTGAGAACAAAATAAGAGTAGGACTCATGATGAGGAAACACAGGGCAGAGTGATGACATTCTGTGACTTTAGAATTGCTTGCAGTTACATTCTGCTGCTACAGAGCTTGGGAAATGGCCTGAAATTCTCAGGTAGAGGTGTAACATTGGCAGCATTATTTTGTGTCCAGTTCCCGGGTCTATTCTGAATGTATAACAAAAAAAAAAAAAGAACAACCGCAGTAATAACTTTTAAAAAATTTTGTTGTCATTATTCACTTTGCCTAATTTCCTTTCTCTGCCTCTGGCAAGAAAGGAAAAATGGTAAGCGTAGCTCTGGGCCAGTGCAGAGGTGGGGATGGAAGCATGAATAAGATCTTCCAAACTCTAGAAAACAAGCATGATGTGATTTTTTTACATCAACACACCATATTGTTTTATTTAATTCTTTTCTGATTTCTTTTCTTCTCTTTTTGAGACAGGCTTTCGCTGTGTATTTCAGGCTGCTCTTGAGGTCACTTTGCAGTCCAGGCTGGTCTTGAACTTGCAACATTTTTCCTGCCTCAGCCTCCCAAGTGCTGGGATTACAGGAGTGTGCCACCACGCCCTGCTACTTTTCTGGTTTTTTGAAACGTGTGGTAACCTCTCACCACTAACCTTATTCTGTGCACGTGAATTGAGCTATTACTATCATGATTCTGTCATTGAGAAAGCAGAGATAGTACAGATTAGATGTCTTGGTGAGGATCACTAAGATAATAATAGAGCTATAGCAAGAACCTGGATCCCCTGACTCCGAATCAGGTTCCTTCCTGTTATGCCACATAGCTGGGCGTGGTGGCCCACGCCTTTAATCCCAGCACTCCTGAGGCTGAGGTAGTAGGAGTGTTGTGAGTTGACTGAGAAGAAGCCGTGTCCCATGCTCTCCCAGAGAATATGCCCTGCACACGCCTCTTAGATGCATTTGATCCAAAGTGAAGTTCTAGTCCAGCACTTCCTTACATTGCTGTCCTGTCCTGCTGTCTGTCTATCATTGACAGGGCGGTCCTAAAGTACCCCATTGCTATCACACTGACAGTTCCCTTTTGAGTCCTGTCAATATTTCGTTCACATACTAAGGGGCTCCCACATGGGGTGTGTGCACATGTACGATTGGCATATACCGTTAAGGAATGGCACTTTATCATCATCTGGATACCTCGTTTTTCTTTACATATGGTCAAAATTTTTTGTGTTATCTGATGGAAAAACACACTCACCACTCCTATCTTTGATTATGCTTTTCATGGATTTTTTTTTCAATTTTTACCTTCAGCCTATATCTGTCTATAAAGTTACAAAGAGAGTATCTTATGTTTAGCAGCATACAGTTGGTTCATTTTAAACATGCAAAGCCAGGTATGGTGGTGCGTACCTTTCCTCCCAGGTACTTGGGAGACTGTGACACAGGGATGCAAATGGATGGCGGCCTAGAACAAGTGGAGAGAGGCCGTATCAAAAACAAAAAAGCAGGAACTAGACTCAGTGACTCTGTCTTTTTATTGCAGAAGGCAATACAATACCATTCAATGTATTTATTCATAGGAAATAGTTTACTATTTCACCTTGATGAATTGTTTCTAGTTATTTTGTGGATTCCTTGCTATCTTTTCCTTGTCTTCTGTTTTCCTATCGTGACGATTTTCCATAGCAGCATGCTCTATTGCCTTTAGGGGTCTTTTCTGTTTGACTATTGTTAGTTTCTACTTTGGCCATCCCAAAAGGGTTACATAAAACATCTTACATACTCAGGAATGATTTTTTTTTTGCCAACTCTGGGAATTGAACACAGGGAGTTTGCACTGAGCTACATCTCTAGTCCTTTTTCTTTTCTTTTCTTTCTTTCTTTCTTTTTTTTTTTTTTTTTTTTTTTTTTTTTTTTTTTTTTTTTTTTTTTTTTTTTTTTTTTTTTTTTTTTTTTTTGAGACAGACTCATATTAAATCACTGTGTTGCCATGCAGGATTTGACTTTGAGATCTTCCTGTCTCACCCTCCCAGAGTGCTGGGATTATCTCTTCAGTATCTATATCAGTTTCATAGTGCTCTGTACACAAATATTTCAACTCTTTGATGAAGCTTAATCCTAAGTATTTTATTGTTTTTGACGCAATTGTAAGTGGGATTGTTTCTTTTTTTTTTTTTTTTTTTTTTTTTTTTTT
>RJWM01012118.1:0-18867 GCA_004363535.1 Dasyprocta punctata | reverse complement strand
TTTGGACCCTCAGTCTTAAACATTGACTACTATGTTTAAAGGCAGGAGAGGAAACTAACGTTGAACATGTGGTATGTGCCTGGCAAGTTGTCAAGTGTTTTCACATAGGTCTAGTATTTGAACCCTTAGTAGAAACCAATGAGTTTGTATTATTCTCCTCCTTTATGAGGAACAGAAGGTTCAGCAGTTAGGTAAATTACCCAGGGCCGTATAACTAGTAAAGTAAATAGTAGAGCAGCATTTTAAGCTAGGCCCTTCCAACGCCACAGATTGTAAACCTTCACATCCTATATCTTACTTTTTTAAACTGTTTTTAATATTTGCAACAGTTTCATTAGGTAATGCTATCATCCTCATTTCATAGATGAGAAATCTAGGGTTTAGAGAGTCAGCTACTGTCTCACAGAAAATATAAATCTGAAAACCGAACCTAGCACATTCTGATTCCAGTGAAATCAGGAGACTTTAAAAATGTTATACTGGTTGTCAAGGTGCCATCAAGATTTTGAAATGTAATAATGCTTTTATTCTTGTTTGCTTTTTCTAGGTGCCTTCTTGATCCCATACACAATTATGCTGGTTCTGGCCGGTTTGCCCCTTTTTTTCTGGAGTGTTCTTTAGGGCAGTTTGCTAGTCAAGGCCCTATTTTTGTGTGGCAAAGTTTACCGTGGTTTAAAAGTTAGTACTAAAATGTTATCATCATCATGATTATTGCTTGATGTCTGTGTATAGTAGTCTTCACCACAAAGTTAGGAAATGTTTAAAATTCTGGCATGTTTGATGCACGGAAGCGGAAAACACAATGGTTGTTACCAGAGGATGGGGTAATTTCATAGAAGGAAGAGGTGCTTGTCAGAGGATATAAAGTTATAGCTAGATAGGAGAAATAATTTCCAAATACTTATAATCTACAAGTTTATAAATTCAAGAGTGAAACTATGGTAACTATAATTATGACAACATATTTTGCTCTTCAAAATACATAGTGGGTATTAAGTGTTTCCAGCAATTAAATGATAGCTCTGTGTGCTAGCTTCAGCAGCACATATACCAAAATTGGAACAATAGCTATGTGAGGTGATGAATTTGTTAATTAGCTAAATGGACCCATTCCAGAATGAATTTATACTTCAAAACTCATGGTGTGCCTGAAAAAGATAATATTATCTGTTATTTAAAAATAAAAATTGAAATAATATTCAGACATCATAAGGCAAAGGCGCATGCTTATTGTTTCTCTGTATAGTTTGATTCCATAGAATTTGAAAATCAGATGTTAATTTTATTTCTTAACCTGACTGAAGGTATGGAAAGGGATAGGAAGGACACTAGAGATGTTTGTAAGAGTGTCATTATATATCTTCCGTATTTCATTTTTAAATTATTTTGGCACATAGTTTGTTGTGCATTAACTTCATTGGCTCTGACTTTCAAGAACTTTTATTCTATTGGTACTCTGGCTTTTTAAGTTCATATACAATCTTTGCCTCACTGCCTTTACACATCTTCTAAAAATTCTCTTTCAGAAAAGTTGAAAATCTGGTCACCATTTCTTGTTATGTACTCCTAGTGGACTAGGACCCTGTTAAGCTGAAAAATGCCTCTGTTGTTATTAAACATCAAACTATCATTCTTCAATGATTAAGTATCATTTTGGAATGGGCTAAAAACTCTTCAGAAAACTTTCAATGTGACATAAAAATAAAGTCCTAATGAATTGAATAGAATAATGTACTGCAAGATTGAAGAAGCTGCTGAAAAGGATAGTCCTAGGTGTATGAGTTATATTCAATATGCACATCTCCATTTTGAAACTACTGAATTAAATTTTGGATGTTTAAATTCAGATTGTTACTGAATCACTGAGCTGTATTTACCTATCCTTGTGAAAATACTCTACTGTGTCATTTCAAGATGTTAATTCAAAGGCTTCATCTTCTCCTTGTCAAAATGACAGTTTAGAGACGAAGATTTAAGTATCGGTCAATGTTCCAACAGATACAAGTTTTGACGTAAAATAATGCCCAGTGTACCCACTGTGATAAGAATTTGCAAACTTAATAAAAAATGTCCAATATATATATAAGTTTTACATGAATTTCATTGCCTAAAGAAGGTCCTTTTTCTCAGACTTGTCATCTCTTCTAATTAACTGAAGAATTGTCTCAGGAAACCAATTTTCAAAATAGTGTTTAAAACGGGAAGATAGCTACTTGGAGTGTACCATTTCCCTCTACCCCTGATTTCTCTGCTCGAAAAAGGAGAAAAGAGTTTTTGAAACTGTTTTATCATTTAAATAGTTATTGTGAAAATTGAGATGGACTTATATAATGAATTAGCAAAACAAATTTCATTTGAGTATATTTTAATTTTTCTTTTTTCCAGGTGTGGGAATTACAATGGTTCTGATATCGATTTTTGTGGTGATATATTATAACGTATAATTCCATATAGTCTTTTCTACTTGTTTGCTTCCTTTCAACATCCTTTGCCATGGAAAACGTGTTCTCCATCTTGGTCAGATGGAAAATGTAGCCGATCACCTATAGGTAAATTTCATTGATTTAATTTTTAAAATATTTTCAACTCCACAACATTTCTTCTAAATAAGCTTAAAGGATTCAATCATTGCCTAAATTTGGTACAGTTTTAAATGATTCATAGGTCATTAGCTAAAGCAAAAATGCAGTGTATAGAATCTGAATTTTTGAGGGGAACCAGGAATGCAAAATCATGATGAGGAGGACACCTTTCAAGCATAAGTCTTAGCCAGGAGAGAAATAAGACTAAGTGATAAAGAGAGAGAAGTACTATCTATAATCGCAGAATTGTGTATACTGACAATCTTTGGGATAATGTAGCATCAATATTGTAGGCTGTTACCAGGTTACACATCAGAGTATAAAGATTTAATACTTTTGAGAAGTTTTAAAAGCACCAGTTTGTGTATGTAGATTAGATATGCTAAGTCCACCTACAAAAAGTTCTATAGAGCACCAAACTACAAGTGAAACAATTGTTATTATATAGCTGTTATTATTATAAATACCATTACACTTTAAAAGGGCAGATAGCATTATTGTCACTTTTAGCTTAATAGTGGAGAATATTTAAGATACTGAATGAGAGTAGTTTTATTTGTGAATTATTTTACTGTACCTTCGCAAAGTAACAATTTGGACAGCAGCTTAAACATTTTATCAATGAAACTTTTTTTCCAAGAAAGTATTCATTTAAAACTAAATACATAACTGTTTCTGTATTTCTTCTTTTATCATTTTCAGTCACTCACTGTGATGTAAATGTGGGAACGGGGAGATCATTCAAGTGAATATGAGCTGGATAGATGCCAACAATTTTACATGCATCAATGGCAGTGAAAGTGATAATGATATATTGGACATTCCCTTCCTTAATTCACATAAATTGAAAAAATGGAACTTGTAGGGAATTATGCTTCATCTCTCTCAGATATTTATGTATCCTAGGTGAACACTAATTATTTGCAAGACTAGGACTTTGTGAACAATGTGCTTTTTATAAACTAGTTGCTCAGTGGACTCAACACTGTAATGGTGTGTTTGGAACTTCCTATGTTAGGGGTTTGTTTATGAGAAAACATTTCAACACTAAGAAAAAATTTTAATGATAATCAGTTGGACAATGGATAATATTGGGGGGGCAGAATTGTTAAGGCAACATTTCTGCAGTATCTACTTTGAATACAATTGCCATGGTATAGTGAGAATAGATATTCAAGGTTATACTTACATTTTACTAATTTTAAATCATCCTTCTTTATTCCTACTCATTACCCTTACCTAGTATCTTTGTGTCTAATACTGAATGAACTCTGCTTCATCCACATGCTAACACCCTCTGTAACTTTTAAAACGTTTTAATTTAACTGATAGCATAAAAGTTTGCATATTAATGTATATATTATATAATGTTTAAGTCAGGTTCAATATACCTATGTTTAACATACCTATGTCCTTAAACATTTGACATTTTTTTGTGAAAAATTTCCAAAAATTCTTTCTCATAGCTTTTGAAATATACAATACATAGTTCTCATAGTCACCATACTGTACAGTAGTACATCAGAACTTCTTGATCCAAGCTAACTGTCAGCTAGTACCTACTGATGAACCGTTCCCCATTCCCATCCTCCTAATTTCCCTGCATCTGGTAATCATTGTTTTACTTTAAACCTACACGCGATTACCTTTTTTAGAATCTGTGTATATATGAGATCATGTGGTACTTTTTATTCTGTGCCTGGCTTATTTCAGTTCAAGTAACACTCTCCAGTTTCATCCATGTTATCACAAATGATAAGATTTCATTCTTTGTATGACAGAAAATGTTCCATTCTGTGTGATATTTTCTTTATCTATTCATCAGTTGATGGACACTTAGGTTGTTGTTATTTCCATTTCTCAGATGTTGCAAATAGTGCTGCAGAGAACATGGGAGTGCAGGATTCTCTTTGATGTATATATTTCATTTCTTTATATACATACCCAATAGTTGGACTGATAGGTTATATGGTAGATCTGTTTTATAATTTTATGAGGAACCGCTATACTATATTCCATAATGTAAATTTAAAAGTTTTTGAAGATTGAAATGTTGCCAAACATTCAGGTAAGAATTAAGATTAGAGATGTGTGCACATTGCTAATGAAAATCATGGAGTTTTACAGAGAGACTAAAAAAGTTGTAAATAATGGGGCTATTTGAGTTTGCTGATGTATACAAGTATAGAATAAGTATACATCATTTAACTATTTTAAACATTTTATTTCAACATAATTTATGTGACAATTTAAACTATTTTATTCATTATTTTAACTTGAGAAAACTAATGTATTGAGTCAAATGAAGCCATTCGATTGAAGCTTGATTTCTTTAAATAAAGGACCTTGTCATGTTAGGGGATTATTAGAGATTTTGGAAGTTTAGATTGGCTGTGGTTATCCCTCAGGTTCAGAACTTGACTTTTTAATGAAGTGTTTTATTCATTTCTACTGCAGCGTACACTAATAAAAGGCTCACAGAGCATTGATGTTAACATACAATATTCGGAGAGCTTCCCCTTGCAAGAAACATATTATAGAACTCATTATTTGTTTAGACAAACAGTTCTGTGTTCATAAAAGAGCTGACATGTTCCAGTAAAGTGGCACTTCGACGGTCAAGTGGAATAGATGAGACTGGAGAAATTGTATGGTATTTGGCATTGTGTCTTTTACTGGCTTGGATCATAGTTGGAGCGGCTTCAATGAAAGGAATCAAGTCTTCTGGAAAGGTAATTAGTAAAACACATTAGGTAGTGATGTAACTCCCTTCCAATTTCATCTTAGCTTAATGTCAAGCATTGTCAAATGCATGATTTCTCTGTAATGGTAACCTTTAAAGATACTAATAGCTTTCTAAGTAGGCATCATAGTTTTAAGTAAATAGGATCACCGCTACTGTTAGAAACAGAACAAATAAACAAAAATGAATGCTGGATTTGTGCCTTCCTCAAAATTCCGACCATTATAGTTGATTCAGCATTCTAAGACTTGAGAGTACAGTTTTAAATTTTCTGACCCACTAATGCAAAGTTTACATTGGTGTTATATAAAGTAAGAGTACCATGATTCCCTTTACTGGAGGGAGTGAAAATACTATGCAGTTACTCTCTTCAATCAAAGTTGTCCAAAATTGACTCAGAAACTGCTCTCTCACTGAACCTACTCTTCTGAAAAATATTATATTTTACCTATTTGTTTTTGCTTTAAACTTTCAGAGAATAAAATGACAAATTTAGAAAACATGAAATTTTCTCTGTGAGAAGTTTCACAGTAGAAAGAAGAGTGAATGTTTATGTGTCTTTATTTTGGTTTGTTTTTCGTTGTTTTTAAGACAGGGTCTCCCTAAATAGTTCAGGCAAACCTGGAACCCATTATGCAGCCCAGGCTGACCTCAAACTTTCAATAATGCTCCTGCGTGAGCCGCCCAAGAGCTATGATTACTGGAGTGTGCATATGTGTTTTTAACTACTAGCATCCATTTATCTGAAAGGTGGAGGAGAAGAATCCTGGGAGTATTCACTTTGTATTTCTAGTACAACAACTTGCACATTCAATTTGTGTTAAATTGTCATGAAATGTGCTATTATATCACCAAAATAATGTGAGCATCACAAACCCAGTAGAAACTTCCCAACATGTTCCAGTTGCACATTTCTGAAAGGTTTGGCTCCTTTTTGATGTTAATATTGAAAGAGCCCACCAAAGGCCATTTATGTAGGCCATTATTTTTTATTTGTCTCTGGACAACTTGTTTAAATCATCTCCCTGGAGATACTATCAAACTCAGGACAACTCTGAAGAAAAAACCATCCACATTATTGAAAAACCAGCCTCAAAGGCAATCTGTTGATCTGGAAGTTTGTGTTTTCAGAAGCATCCCACCGGATTGTGTGCTGTCAAACTCTCTTAATGGGAGTTTTAACTAACAAGTATTCAGTATTCACTTGAATAAAGCTTTCATGGGATTGGAATATCTACTAGCAGATATTTTCCTTTTCTTTGGAGATTCAATATGTGTTAAGCATTGCAGATTTTAAAATAATTTTCCTTTATACTTTGATACAATAATATACTGAATGGAGACATTCCATTCGGTTCAATCAGACATCTATAAGTCTATTTTTTTTGTCTTTTTGAGACAGGGTTTCATTATGCAGTTCAGGCTGGTCTTGAATTTCACTTTGTAGCCCAGGCTGGCCTCTAACTCACAGTGATCCTTCTGCCTTAGCCTCCTGCGTGCTGGGATTACAGGCGTGCCCCACCACGCCCGGCTGTAAGGCTATATTTAAGAAAACATTTTATCTCCATACAAAGTTATCACTGCTTAGATATTGCTTATTTACAGTATGAGCTTTGGAAATATGCTTAATGCATCGAACTGATTTTGGAAATGGATCTTTTGTGAGTAGTGAGAACAGAAATAGGAAATTATACCAACTTTAGTATGGATATCATCAGACTTATTAATAACATTATGAAATCTCCAGTAGTTTAACTATCTGAACTGGCTAAAAATTTACTTGTCTACAATAATACACCATGATTTAAAATAGCACTAATTTTTTGTGTTTTTCTTGGGAGGTGGTATATTTTACAGCTCTTTTTCCCTATGCGGTTTTAATCATCCTTTTAATACATGGTGCAACTCTGGAGGGAGCCTCGAAAGGAATTGACTATTACATCGGGTCGAGGTTCGCATTCAACAAGATCCTGGAAGCTGAAGTAAGACTTTACTTCGGTTTAAAATTATCGGAGGAGGTATACCTTGTAATCAAATGCTGCAGCTCTTTGTTTTCATCTGAGTATCAGGATACGGTAGCTGGCAAAAAGAATATGCAGTTAAATTCAAGAGTGATTCTGTCCACTAAGATGTCTATTAACCTATATATCGTGACATCACCGCTTTTCTATTGGAGGTAAGATCATTTTTCACAAAAGGATTTCAAAAGTCATTTTATTCATGCATCTCTTTTTTTTTTGATGGACACGATTTGGATTATACTATTTTGAAAAAGAATAACACATAAATACCAGCACATTTTTGGTTAGGACTATGTGATTTATTGAATAAACTCATAGTAACTTTAAAATTGTTGTTCAAAATTTAATAATCTATTTTAAATTTTCTTCAAAAGTCAATATGCCAAAAGTCAATTTTGTCTAATGCATTATGAAGTCAAAACACAAACATGGATTAAATATGCCATAAAGAAAACTGTTACATATACTAGAAACATAAACAAGTGCAGTAAATATGAATTGGGTAGCTCTCTTGTAAATTTAGTCTATTTTCAGATAATACCTGTGTATCATGAGGATATAAAATCTTCTAAAATTTTAACTGCAGATTGGATTAACAATAAGTGTACTCTAGATACTATGTTGTATTGATACAGCCTAAGTATATTTCAGATTTATTGCAGTCAGTGAAATCACATTCTTGGCACATATAAAGCATCTAGCCAGTTAAAAACTTACAATATTATATTCATGTCAAGAAAATCTATACTAATACTTTCTCCCATACTAGTAATGATAACCAAAATGGATATTAATTTTAGTTTGTTATGATATTCTCTGTGCAAATCATAATAATTTCCAGCTATTGGTATTTTCTTTTCTCAATGCAGTCAGGTATCTGATCATTTGTTGTAGAATCTTTTTGGTGTTCATTGTCAAATTTAGCAGCTTTACTCATAGGAATTTGTTATTAATATTTTTTGCAAACTGAAATGTGTATTTCTGGTCATTTATTTCTTTAATTGTGCTCAAAAGCTTTTACTCAGTGACTATTCATGATAGCGCTAAATTATTTAGAACCATGATCTGTTATTATTGCCTTAGAGACTAATGCATCTGATGTGTCTCTGGCCATCTGAATGCATTTCTTCATTTGTCTTTGGCCTCACTTGTATTCAATTTGCTAGTCTTTTCTCAACTCAAACATTATTTCAAACATTATTTTTAGTGGTGAGTAAGCAACAGATAAGTTGGAAGTTGAGATTCTTAGATTATTGAATAAGATAAAGTAAGTTAATGCACTTTGGAAATGATAAATTCATATAAATATGACCTAATCCATAATTACTTTAAATACTGTTATACTATCATATTATAGTGACAGCATTTTCTCTAAGAAACAGGTGCACCATTTTCTTTAAACTTAGTTACTTTGAACACAGTTGACAAATCCTTTAGTCCCCTTCCCTTTTGCAAAAGGTCTATGGAGAAATAGAGAGAGGGGACGGGAATGAAAAAAGAGTTAAGACGTGTTGTGTGTATGGAATTCCCCACAAGGAATAGAATCATTACGGACTATAAACATGTACCAATAAAAATTAAAGGAAAGGAAAAGACAAGCCCTTTGATATTCTTTAGGCAGCTATTACAAGCCTCAGGTGCTTGGGCTTTATATTTCCTTAAAAATACCTTGAGAAATACATGTCACTATTTTATATAGCTTTATGTTTTAGTTTCTTTGCTATTTAAGAATATCAGAGCTCCATACAATTGAACAATTAAAATTTCATCCAGATGAAATGTGAAATTTAATCCTCCCACTCATCCATGTCGATTACATCACTCCACTCTTTCTTTTGGATTTTCTGGTAATTAGAATTGTTTCTCTTACATCTTTTTTTACTCCTCACGATCCATATTTTATACATGAAATCACAAGTATATATTTTTCCTTTTCTTTGACTATCTGCGGTCTATTGAGAGCTTCAGGAAAGTTAAGAACCATGCAAATTTGTAGTTAGTGTAGTTTTCTGAGGTTATTTTACTAACGCTTTCACTTTATGGTGAAACTGTCAGTTTATGGTGAAACTGATGAAACTGAGACTCCAAAAGAATCACAGGTAGACAAGTGTGCACAGGCAACTAGTGCAACTGGAATTAAAATTTCCTAATCCTTGATCTAATACTCTTATGTATAGGTATAAAATTGGTAGATGAAGAGATTAAAATTATGTTTGAAACTTTGGTCAACGCTCTTTGGCAAACTCAGTACACGTCATATTATGTAATAGCATTTGTGTGTAATCTAAAACTGCCATATGCTTCTCTGCCTCCCTGTGAGTCACATATGCATACAGAATACATCAAGTAACAGAGGCTCAGAGACCAACGCGCCCATGGTATTCATCTCTTAATACAGACAACAATCTAAAAAATAAGGGGGTACTATATTTCTAACAGAAATTTCCTATGCATAAACAGAATAACTTTAGTTGTTGAATTATGTATGAATGTATCTATGTATACGTGTAGCTATCTATCCATCCATGCATTTTGCTTCAAACTGACTTCCTGCAACCTAAATTCAAACTGAATTCTGAAGACCTGTACTATGTTTGGCCCCTAACTTTTTTCTATTGAAATAATATTCAAATCATTGTTTTTAACTTCGTGTGAGAAATGGATCTTCAATTTATGATTCTTTCCCATAATAATGATAGACACTTTTGAGCATTTTGTAAATTTCATTTCTCATTTCTTTCCACATCATTCTTTGTCCATTATTATTATTATTGTTATTATTATTATTAAATTTTTATCGGTGTCATTATTTTTATTGGTGCATGGTTTATTATTGTTGTCTTTCTCCAGCTTATAGATGAAGAACCAAAATTAAAGCTATTAAATACGTTGAAGTGAAAGGTGTTAAGAAATGCCTGACATAAACCTTATTTTCTTGTTTTTTACTCCAGAGCTAGAACTCATAGTCACCATCATGTTTTATTGCCTGTATTTCACCGATAAATCCAACTTATGAAGTAAATAATGAAACTTTTTCCCAAATATATACTGTCCTAGTTATTCAAAACTTACACGATTCAATATTTTTTCTTTCAGAAAATTGCATATGCAAAGACTTTCACTCTCGAAAGTGAATTAACTTAACTTGGTTTGTAAGACTAATTATTGACCTTTAACATAAACATGAGAGTAGTAAATTGTGAAAGAGGAATCATAAAAGCATGGAATTACCTTAAAAATGTGGAGGGATATCTCCTATTATTCTTGCTAAGAGTTAAGATTTTTCTTACCCCCACATTTATATGACGAATCAATGAAACACCAATTAAATTCCCAGTACAGAAAAACGGTGGAGGAATTGTTTTTCTAGATATGAAACAAATGTTCTAATGTTATACTAATTAAAATAATGTGGTATTAGCATAGGTATAATCATATAGATCTGTGAACAGAATATTAATCTCAGGAATCGATTCTAGAGCACATGGCAATTTGTATGTGGCAAACGTGGGAAAAGGAAGAATTCTCTAATTGATATAATAACATAAATTGACAATCCATGTATTAATATGCACAATATCAACTTAAGATGAATTGAAGTTTTAAAAATATAAGCAAATATTTTTTCTTTTAGAATAAGTTATAGGATAATGTCTTCATAACCTTGGGCTAAGTATTTTCTAAGTAACAATGATCAAGTACCAGATTTATAACTGAAAGAGTAAAACTTCAGCTACATCATATCCAAAATAAAATCTTTGATTCACTAAAGGACACAATGCAAAAAAAGTGAAAGAGAAACACAAATTGGAGGGAAACATCAACAGATAAGACAAACAAACGATGATAATCCAAATGTGTAAAGAATTATTGAAGTCAAGGCAAATAACTCAAAAAATTGCCAAATATATGAACAGGAATTCCACAGGGAAAACGTCCTATGGAAAATGACAGTACTCAAATCTCATTTCACAGCCACTTGATTGGGTCTAATTAAAATTCTAAGCATTGATGAGGATACAGGTAAATGGGAAGTCACATAACCATCAACTGGGAGTACGAAGTGGTACAACCAGTATGGAGAACAACTTGGAAAGGTTTAGAAAAAGAGAGGACACCTATACACTTTGACATCGCACTTCCCACCTAGATGATAAAGTGACATGTACAAGAATGTTCAAAGATATATAACCAAATGCTGAGCAGTCTATTGCCTATTACCAGGGAAAAGAATAAACTGTAGTAAATATAGAGTGGGACAATATAAAAGTGGAAAAATGATTAAAACACACGTGTTCAGTTTAACCACATGAATTTGCCTATTTTTTTTTTGATTTAAATTGAAATTGTACTTGGCCTAACTTGCTAATAGATAAATCTCACAATAATGAATGAAAAAGCATGTTGTATAACTTTACATGCAATGAGATAACTTTTCTGTAAATTGGAAAATATGCCAAACTAAATATAAAAAATGAGGAAACAATAAACACGAAAATTGAAATTGCAGCTACCCCTGGAGGATGGAAGGGTGATATCAATCAGGTAGAGACTTTAAAAGACTGGTCTATTTCTTGAGCCAGGTAGTCGGCACTTAAGTGTTCATTGTTTTATAATATACATTCCTATATGTATGTTAATATTTTATAAACATAAAACAAAGATTATATTATTTTAAAATTTTAATTTTCTCTTCCAGATTTGGAAAGATGCTGCCACTCAAATATTTTACTTCCACTCGGTGGCATGGGGTGGCTTAGTAGCACTGTCGTCGTATAATAAGTTTAATAACAGCTGCTTCTCTGACGCGATTGTAGTATGTTTAACAAACTGTCTCACTAGCGTGTTTGCCGGATTTGCTATTTTTCTATTTTGGGACATATGGCTCATATATCTGTGCAGGAAGTCTCTCAAGTTGTAACATCAGGTATGTATCACTATATTTTGTCAACTTTGATTAATTCAATGCAGCTTATTTATAGCAATTTATACTCATGATTTAAGATATGGCATTTTCACTCTCATTTCATCTTACATAATTTGTTTTAATAATATTATTATTCTTAGGTGATCTTGGAAAACAAGAGTGTATTGGGGAAAAGTCAGTTAACAAACAAAAATATTTTTCTTGATTCTGTTAAATTTTTAGTATGTGCCTCCTACTGCATGAGTGCAACTTCTGGCCTTATGCTAAGTACATCATGAATTATCAAAGAGATAATGGATACAGTGTACAAATTCTCTTACGTGTTAATCCAGCATTAGATGTGAATTTTATTTATTGACATTTTAATATTTATTTATTAATTTATTATTATTAGCACATGTTTTCAGTCTTATATAAGGAACCCAAAATATGCATCTGGATTTTTAAACATATCAAAATCATATGGAGATTCTTATGACTGTGACTGTGTCCAGCTCTCAGGGAACCTGATGAATGAACTTCCTAACTTTAATATTGTGTCTTGAAGGACAAACTTGAATTATTTATAAAAAAATGGATGCACTTCAAAATCATAATGCGAAGTGAAATAAATCAGACACACAAGTTTAAGTATCACATGATTTCTCTTATATGAGAAACCCAAAATATAAATAAAGAACAAAATAAAAGACGAATAGTAGGAAATGGGGAGAGAGATCTTTACCAAAAGGGAAAGAGACCAGGAGATGGAGGGATAGGGCAGGCATGAGAGGGAAAGGGTACGGAAAAAGCACTGAGTGTTATGTACGTGTAGCAACTTCCCACAATGAATATAATTATTATATACAACAGACACGTACTAATAAAAATAAAAATTGAACAAAAAAGTTAAGGAAAGGGACATTAAAAATACTTAATTATCTGGTTAAAGATTCCCAGAAAACAACCATAAGATTCTTAAAGTAGGAACTCCTTATTGAAAGTTCATTATAGCTAGTACTCTTTGATGAGGAAATAGTGATGAATGGTAATGGAATGTCAAGACTAGGAGGAACTTTGGAGATAATCTAATTTCCAATTCCTCATAGTAGTTTAATGCACAGAAATATTACTTATGGCTTTCATAAGTGCAAATATCTAGGAAGTGATAAAGTTTAATCTAGAAGCTTAGCTTTATAAATGTTAGGTTAGTTCTCTGGAAAGTTAGAGAAACCTAAAATACTTAAAACTGAAGAGCATATAAAAACTAGAACAGCATCAAGATCTCTAATGGTTACAGCAAATAGAAAAGAAGATTAAATTTATAGTTTTCTTGTGTACAATTTTTCAGGCATCCATAAATTGTTAAAATGACATTAGTGATTCTGATGAAACATTTGAAAAGAACGATGAAGACTAGCAAGTTAGTTAGATGTGTCTGTCTTTCCAGATAGTCAAATTCTTTTAGAACTTCTAGCCTAAGATCAAGTGACCTCCTTTAGGTTTCTAGTGTTCAAGACAGTGGTTGTTCTTCACCAATCTTAGAAAAACAAAATTGGTTAAACACCATTAAAATAGTTGAATTTCTTATGTAGGTAATGTTCCACATGTAAAATTTATCTCACTAGCTTAATTCACGTCTTATGTTTACATTATTGTATCATAAAAAGTCAAGTTAAATATTTTTAAAAAGCAAAAGGGAGACAGTTGGTAACTGTAGTGGTTGATTGATTATGTCAACTTGAAACATTTAGAGGCCTAACTAAAAGAGCTTAGGAATTCTACACCCTAGGGTGTAGAAGACCCGCCCTTCGGTGGGTCATCACCAAGATGGTATAAAGAGAAGGAGGAAGGACAGTTCCATTCCATTCTTTGGAGGAGCTCCAGTCTTTGCCTTTGGTTTGGACATCGTCTCCTGGCTTCCAGCGTAGACTGTTCTGCTTTCCGCGTAGACTCTTCAGCCCTCCAGCGTAGACCTTTCGGCTCTCCGTCGCAGACCCATCAGCCAGCTGGTGCAGACTTGCACAGAACACTGGTGTGAACCCCAGACCTTGGATAGAGTCCTTCGGCCTCCAGCGTGCAAACAACTTTCGCACGCTTCCTCATTCGACTCTGTGGCTGACCATCGTAAGCCTATCCTGTAATTTCTATACCTTTGTATATCTTTGTAATTTCTGTTTCCTCTAGTAAACCCTAACTGATACAGTAACGATTGTATGTCACAGACTACACTGCAAGGGAGATAAAATTTTTGTACTATTTTAATTTTCAAAATGATAAACTTGAATAATTTGCAGGAAAATGGATGCATCTCGAGGCATTAATACTAAGGGAATGAATCAGAAATACAAGCTTAAATATTGCATGGACTGCCTTATAGGAAAATTCAAAATATAAGTAAATTAAATATAAAAATAAAAGATAGATGATGGAAAACAGAGAGACAGACCTTTTGTAAAAGGGAAGAGACCAAGAGATGGAGAGAGGAGAGGGTAGAGGGGAAAATACGAAAAAAGAATTAAAATGTGTTATGCACGTGTACAACTCCCCATGATGAATGTAGTCCTGGGGAAAATGTGCTTATAAACGTTTCAAAAATACAATGATGAAGATAAAAAATGTGAATTTTCTTGGCAACTAACTTAAAATACTGTGTGTTTTCTTAGGTTTTGATTTGGCATTCATTGCCTATCCAGAAGCTCTAGCTCAAATCCCAGGAGTTCCATTTTGGTCCATATTATTTTTCTTCATACTTTTAACTTTGGGTCTTGATTCACAGTTTGCTTCCATTGGTAAGTAATATGTACTTTCAGTGTTAACAAAACCCTCAGATATTATTCATGTTTCCTTGAATAAACCTTTTTACTGCTATTACTTCCTCTGGCTGTTACTTTCAGAATCTTTCTGAATTTTTTATTTAAAAAGGAGCAAATATTTATATGTTTTCAGATACATTTAGAAAATAAATTTTTATACGTGAATTTGAAGTTGCTTTAGTCACCTATATTTCTGTCACCAATGTAATTCGTATTTTTGTCCTAGAGTCAACCATCATCACGGATTATGTTTTATTCAGTCCACGTTTGTAGACGTTGTTCATGTACCCATGAATGACATAAAATTTAAATATTTTATATTTAAATAAATATGAAATTGAAGTTACATAGTGTACATGTTACTTTGACAGTTGTTGTATATGCATTATGGATCCATGTTGATACACAAACATGTAAATCAATATAATTCACAATCTGGTGCCATGTTGACAGGTATTTGGGCTTCTTTTTTGTTAATTACACACATTGCTGGAATGACTGTCTCATTCATGACTCTATTCACACAGAGGAGTTTCCCCTAATATACAAAACTAGGAAATTCTGAAATAATTTCCATCGTATTATTCTCTTACATCACAAATATTGCTGTGGTTTATTCTGCTTATATGAAGAAGTCCACATTCTTCTGAATGGTATTCAAAGTCCTTGGAAAATCTCAAGCATATTTCCGAATCCTTTCACTTATAAGTCTTTCTACAATTAGCCTGGACCCTATTTAATGGATACATTTATTTCTTAAACATAAAATGTCTTCTATCTCTATGTTACTTATTTTATTTTTTTATTTGGTTATTTTCTATATCGCTCTGATTAAAACAGTCACCTGATTTAAGTCCTATGAGAATTTTTCCTTTCCTGTAACACTTTTAGAAAACTACCTCAGCCCCTGATTACCTTATAGTTACAATGAGTAAAAAACTTTATAAAATGGATTTAAAACAACAAATAGAGCTGCTTTGAATTTTCAGCAAACTTAACAAGCGGTCATTGCTAAGAGAAAGGACTCTATGGATTGTTTTAGATCAGTGTATTTTCTGTATATATTTGTAATAGTAATTGAAACTGTTTGTAATTTGTAGTAGAAGTTGAAAGTTGAGTTGTGTGATTAACTTTATTGAGGTAATACATAACATGCCACTTTTTTCTTCTGAAGAAACAATTACAACAACGATTCAAGATTTATTTCCCCAAGTAATGAAGAAAAGGAGAATTGCAATAACATCATGTTGCTGCTTCATTTTGTTTCTCTTTGGGGTTATCTGTGTGACTCAGGTATATTACAGCTTTTTCTTTTCATGAAAATGTTAGAAAAATACTTTAGAATCTAAAAGAAAAAAAAGGCAAAAGAATGGTTAATGACAACTCCACATTCTACTTGGATTAAGGTTTTCCAAGTTTTAACCAACTTTGCTCTCACTGTAACTTTGTTAGTAAGCATATTTTGTAGAAGATGTGCAGTAATAACCATTTCCCCAAATACAATATGATTAGAGTCTTTAAGCATGTAGGTTTCTCGGGAAGCTACCACAAAACCTGTAGACATGGCAAACCCTTTTGATAACCAACTTTTCTAAATGACTGTCTAGAATGTAAAGTATTTGTTCTTTAAAATACTGTTTTTCATATTTTAACAGAACTGAAACTAGGTAGAATGTGTTAAATTCAAATCAATTGATCCTATTTGAGCATATCATCAAACATAAAAATGATTAAAATATTTTTAGAAATAATCAATATTTTGTTGCTGTTTTTAGTCCAGAATATACTGGGTTCTTCTAATTGACCACTTCTGTGCCGGATGGGGTATTTTGACTGCTGCTATCCTGGAAATAATAGGAATCATCTGAATTTATGGTAAATGATGATTAGAGAATGACTTAAAAGTTTTATTAAAATTGTTTAGTTTTATTACTTTATGTTTATATAATTGTATTATCAGTAATTACACTATTATAATGCCAAAGTATGATATATTTGTAAAAATATTATGGAAAACATTAATTGTAGGTGTATGCTTCCTTGTGGGGAATAATGTGTTTAGATATAGAAAGATAATGTGAGTGACAATAATTATTTGAAGAAACTATGAGTATTACTATCACTATTGTTTTCTTTAGAAGGGAACAGATTCATTAAAGATACAGAAATGATGACTGGAACAAAGAAGTGGGTATTCTGGTTATGGTGGAGAGTTTGCTGGTTTGCCATTACACCTGTCCTGTTGATTGTAAGTTAATAAAACATCGTTAATTTAGAAGCAATAATCTATTCATTTAAATGCTTCTCAGATCAATTTGGAGAATAATTGATATTGGAAACAAAAAGAAAAAGTAACAGTGTAAAGAAATGATTTTCAAGTTTTGCAGTATTTATGGTTATTGCCGCCAAAGTGCCTAAATTAAAATGTCTTTGCAATATTTTTTTGCAGGTGATGGGTTTAAAAATTTAGAAAATGAAGAACCTATAATAGACTCAAAAGGTAGCAAATGAGGTAAAATTTTTCAGTAAGATAAATAAAAAGATGAATCTGTTCATTCCCTAAAAGAAATACTGAGCTGCCGATGATGTTCTTAATCTGTCTTCTATTTCCAGCAAGTACTAAGACACAGAAAATCTAGATGACAGCTTTAAGGAGTGCACTTTAAATATTCTGATTGCAGGGCCGGGAGTTTGGCTCAGTGGCTTAAGCACCTGCCCTGGCAGGTGCAAGGCTGTGAGTTCAATCCCTGGTGCTGCAAAAAAAAAAAAAAAAAAAAAAAAAAATTCTGATTGCTAAAAGACAATGTATTTTTTCAATTTATCAAGGGTATATTTAGTTTCTGAAATTACAATGAGAGACTCACGTGTCAATTGTGGCAATGGTTTTATACTAATAAATTCAACAATCAGTACTATTTAGAAGCTTAAGAAAAGTGAATGAGGTCTTATTGAAAAGACATGGTATAATGATGACAGGTATTCAGGTAACAGTTTAAGAATGGAAAGAGTCTAATCCCAAAACAAACACTTCATGGGGTGGAAAATTACTATGGACTAGAAAGAATGGTGGGGCTGGGATGGTGCCAAGTTTCATACATATGTTTTGATCTCATTGTTTCATGTTTCAAAGCTTTTCCTAGAAGAGCCCATTAGGTAATTTGATCTAGGATTTGTTTCATCAGAAGTATTATATACTTGATTGCTTTTATTAGATGTTAGGTTTTATGCATGCTTTTAGAATTATGAGATCTGCTTGAAGTAGTGAGTAGTTTGGGCCTGGATGTGATGAATTAAATTATTCATATTTTCCATATTCTTACTCAGTAGTGTCTCTGAATGTCATGACATTTTCCTCATTGGACAGAACTATATATGCCCCCTTAATCAACCTACAGGATCCCACTAGACTTGTTTTTCTTTTTTCATTTAGTTTTACTTTTTCTTTTATTTATTTTCTTTTATTTACTTATTTGTTTTGAGACAGGGTCTTACTATGTATTCCAGACTGGCCTTGAATTCACTCAGGTAGCCCAGTCTGGCCTCAAACTCACAGGGATCCTCTTGCCCCAGTCTCCCAAGTGCTGGGATTGCAGGCATGTACCACCATGTCTGGCCCTACTAGACTTTTTAATCAGCTAGTTTTTCATAGATTTCATAGTTCTGAGAACTGGATTTACTTCAAATGGAAAAATATTAAACATTAATGATACACATTGCCAACTATCTTATATAAAATTATGTATATTACACTCCACTGCCCCTTGTTCATTGTCATAATTGTGTACAACTGTGGTAATTG
>RJWM01012117.1:0-57479 GCA_004363535.1 Dasyprocta punctata | reverse complement strand
CAGGAATATAGCTCAGAGGCACAAGTGCCTGCCTTGTAACTGCAAGGTCCTGAGTTCAATTCACACACATGCAAAAAGAAAGAAGAGAGAGAGAGAGAGAGAGAGAGAGAGAGAGAGAGAGAGAGAGAGAGAGAAGAAGAAGAAGAAGAAGAAGAAGAAGAAGAAGAAGAAGAAGAAAAAGAAAAAGAAAGAAAGAAAGAAAAGAAAGAAAGAAAGAAAGAAAAGAAAGAAAGAAAGAAAGAAAAGAAAGAAAGAAAGAAAGAAAGAAGAGAAAGAAAGGAAAGAAAGAAAGGAAAGAAAGAAAGAAAGAAAGAAAGAAAGAAAGAAAGAAAGAAAGAAAGAAAGAAAGAAAGAAAGAAAACTAGATACAACTTACTCCCTACTTGGCAAAAAAGAGAAAATGTGGTCCCCATAGGACCTCTCAGAGAATTCCAAAAAAGACCACTCTCTTGGTTTTTCATATGCTTCTCCACGTCTGGCTAAGCACCTGGTTTAAGGTATGGAGGATTAAACTGATGAATTACCTATTCTATAATCGATCACAAATAGTCATGAATGTCAGAAGCCCCCTAGATCTTCACAACCCTTCACACTCCCATACACTGATGCCTAAAAACCCTGCCCTTAGTGAAGTCCTTGCTGTGTGCCAGACACTTTACCTATACAGTCCTCTCATGGGTTAGACCTTATTTTATACCTGATGGAACTGAAGCCTAAAGAGGTTCAGTCTTTCACCTAAAGTGGCAGAACCATTGAGGGCAGAGTTGGATTTCCAGTCCAGAAATTGTGCTCCAGAGCATCTGGTTTTATGTAGCATGGCTCACTGACTCTTACACCAAAATACGTTCCTTCGTTTTTGGAATCCCCTTTTGTTAACGTATAGATGCTAAAATGAGGCTACCCTGAGAACAACCATTTATAACTAAGAAGGGAGATCGTCTCCAGGGCCTGCTCGCTGTGGAGGGCAGGGAGTCAGCAGAGACCGATACTTGAGAAAGGAAACATGAATGAGAATGCAAAAGGATAAAGTGCGTGACTTCCCTGGCCTTCAACAACATGACATAGACAGAAGAACTGGAGTGTGTTGGCTCTGCCCAATCTAGAAGCTTCCAGATGCCCTACCCAGTGGGATGGCAATTCATTTTTGAGTGGATTTTATCATCAGTTAAAGAAATGAAAGTAGTAACAGCAATCAGGAAGTTGCCTACACAGACAGCAACCTGAACAGAATAAATGACTGAAGACAAATAAATGAAGTTAACCTCATCAATATATTTGCATCAGTTAACCCAGAAGAAGTACCACCTCAGCCTTCATCACTGGCATCACTGACATGAAACTCCAGTTAGGGCATTAAAATTCTTACTGCTAACCATCTTTTGATCATTAAATGACAATTCTAGCTAACTACTGCTCTCTACTTCTAAAATTTTATAACATACTTTTATTATTTGCTTATGAAAGAGTCACAAATTAGAAGTACACCTTTATTTTGGATTAATTTTTATTAGTGTGTATTTACAATTCACAGTGATAGCATTCATTGTGGAGAGTTGATACATCAAGAAGATAGATCTTTTGCAAATGAGAAGTATTTCAAGAGAAGTAAAGGATTCACTCTTCTAATTTTAATATCACACTGGCTGCATTTCACTACATTCCTTGACAACCAAGCTTTTCATTGGGTCACTGTACCAGAAATTCAAATATTTATTTGTTTTATTCATTTGAAGTATTTTATTGAGCACCTGCTTAATAACCGGCACCCAGTAAGAACTCAACAGATAAAGATCCCTGACCTGCTGGAGTTATACACCAGCCACCAGGGAAACGAGCTTTAATGACTTAACACGGGAGTAGTTTCACATTATTTGCAGAAATTCCCTTTGTGTGTAATTAATATATATCTAGATGGTCACAATTGGTTTTGTGGGTGTAAACGCAGAGAAGCATCATTTCCGTCATTGTCTTATGGACCTCAATATCATAAAATCTAGCAGCAACCTAAAGTTTTGTGCAGGATGGAAATATAGGCTGTTCCTCTAAAGTGGAAACTGAAGAAAAAGGTTTCTAACATATGCACATTTTAAGCCTCTAGTCATTGATTATATTATTTAAACAGGACAAGGAGTACTCCTTGATGAATCTTTGGCAAATAAAATAGGGTATGGTAGTAAAGGAGAGGGGAGGAGCTGAGAGTATTTCCGCCATCTTGACCTTCAGATTTCAGTGACCTTGGCCACATGCCCACTATGTTCATGCGTTAAGTGCCTTGGCCTCTTGGTTTGAACACTCGAGGCTGTTGCTTTACCCCACTACCATTCACCAGCCATTGTTACGCACATCCAGAGCACACCATGGAGGTGCATCCCAACCTCTAGCTCACAGACATTCTTCCTTTCCTTCCAGTGCTTCCCACCTGTCAGCAAACACCCACAGGAGCAAATCAGCAAGCCAAGTCCAACAGCTTCTAAATGATTTCAGTGTCTGTGAAGGGAACTGCAATAGAGTCTGCATACATCAAACAGTTTACAGAATAAAAAGCAGTTAGCATTTCCACCTTTAAGAACCAAGTATTCAAACAATCATTGAAAGTGGTGACCAGTTTGATAGAGCCACAGAACAGAGCCCATGAAGGACCCCAAACTCTGGGGCCTCAGACTGAACAGTTTCTTAGTAAACAGTGCCATCATGTGGTGTTTCGTTTTAAAATGAATTCCGATTCACTACTAATGAAACATTGCATTTAATAAGGAATGACAAAAACTATTTTTCTCACAATGCAACACTGCAAAAACTTTATGGGCTCTATTTAGTAGAATCTAAAAATATTCATTAAATGCTTTTATATAAATACTTTCTTTTGCTCACTAGTTTATATACAATACTTTTTATAACATTTTACCCATCTTCTTTAAATGTGAAAATACGACACTACAAAGCTAGACAACCTGAAACGGTAATGGTCAAAAGCATACGCTAGGTCTAATTTTCCATTTTAGTTGTCCAAATTTATGCAATAGGGTGTCACACTTCAACGCATGTATACAGGGTATAATGATCAAATCGGGGTCATTTTCATTTGCCTCAAACTTAAAATATATACATATATATTAACACATAGCAACTATACTTGCAGTACAGTGAGATATTTCCATATGTCACAAAATCTATACTGATCAAATCAAGGTAATTAGTGCAGCCATCTCTTTGCCATTACACTGTATTTAAAGTCTTCCAGTTCTTCTCTGATAGTAATTTGTAAAATGGACAATTGGTTATTGCGAACGTATTATATCTGCTCACTGCTGTGTAGCACGTGCGCATTTATACCCTGTGTTTGATATTCCTAATACACCCTCCTTCCTTCCCCACCCATGTCCTTCTCAGCTCCTAGTAATCCCTAGGATATATTCTGGTTTGTCTCTTTTGGCATCGAAGTATGAAAAGAGAATGTGTGGTTAAGTCCTACTGCATCTGGCGTGTTTCACTTAGCATAATGATGTCCAGTTACATATATTTTGCTACAATTGACAGGACATCATCCTTTTTTAAACTAGTTTTCTAAAGCATTGTATCTAGTGTATAAAGACTACATGAAGAAGTTTTTAATGTGCTTAGAACTGTATTTCTGCTCAACTATAGTATTGTGCTTCATAAAAATGTATTATGTTAATTTTTTCCTTCTTTGTATTTCCAGTTTCACTAGAATCTTAAGAAGTCATAAAATTAACAGAAAAACTAAAAGGGCATATAGTATATGTTCTCATCCTCAGAAAGGAAAAGAATTTTTGGGAAGAGAAAGCACAGTTTGCTGTTTTTATTTAGAAAATCCTTGTATACAGACATTTCTCTTTACACTGAACTCAATTCTACCAGTTCATCATTTAAACAAGTTTTCTCTGAATTCATCTTCATTGGTAACCAGAATGTGATCCCCTAACTTGTATGACTCTTCTTCATTTTATTCTTCCCACGCAATGCAAATAGTTATATCTCATCTAAACACAATGAAAATGAACAATATCTGCTCAAAGGTATGACATAATTTTCTGAAGAATGCAAAACTAGCTATGAATTTTGAAAAAACAGCAAAACTAACATTTTATTTTAGCTCAAATACACTTTTATTGTGTAAAAATATGAAATAAAAATTGTATGTAAAGTTAAATTAATTGTATTTGGATAAAATGTAACAACTAAACAACTCTTCTGAGAGGATTCCCAGAAAGTTTCAAGTTTAATTAAATAGGTACTCTTTATACTAAGATAAAACTGATACATAGGAGCCAAAGGTATGAAAGGCTTAAACCAATGATAGAGGTTTTCCTTTTAAAAGAGGAAGACCAACCTCCTCAAAAATGAACCAAAATTAATTTCAGATTATTTCAGCTTGACCTAAAGAGAATTTTTGCCCAAGACACTTATCCAAATTAAGTAAATAAATGTATTGAAACTCTTTTACTGTGAAATATTTTCTCTTAGCATATTATGGGTTGCCTTATGTTACGCATAATATCAACCAATTCTTCTGTCTCAGTTTAGTTCTTATGTGATCAGTTAACTCAGGTGTTTCTGAAATCTGATGACCAGCAGAACAGTCCTGCAGTCTGTCACATTCTAGGCATTAGAATGCTGTTGTGCCTAAACTCAGCCTCATTTTCTCTTGCTTTTTCATTCATCTTAATGATCAGTCATACCCCTTCCCTAGTCATTAACACAATGTTATACCTATGATAATGACTCTCATGAAATGGGCTAAAATATTTTTGTATTAAAATATTACTGCAGAGTTTAATAGCAACATGAACAAAAAGCTTTATTTTCTTAAAACTTGATGCACCAAAGTCACTCACCTATGCATGCAGAGAAATCTGTAAAAAAAGTTTCTGTGGGAAAATGTCCCTGCTAGGTGTAGGCTAGAGGGTGAGAAGACTCCCTCCTGGCCAGTGATAGAACCAAGGGGCCAAGAAAATTAGGATGCGAGGAGCAGAGGAAGCCGTTTACCACCCTCCCCAACATTTACCACGGGAACGAAACAAGAAAGGCAGGATTATTCCAAGAATTAAAGGACACTGTTTGCAATTTAACCTACAAAGCATAAGAAGTTGTTTTCTCAAGATTATGTAGTAACTGAATGTTACATTATGCAGTGAGGACATTTCTCCAAAACTCTCCTCAGACAGACATATCGCAGACCACACCATTAGTCTTTATTATATGGATGATTTTAATTTGTGAAAGTCTGCTGAGATAGATTGGGCTACATGTGCAAAGCTATCTTTTGTGCAAAGCCATCCTTTCTAAACCTTTGATTAATTTTTAAATATAAAAAATTTAAAAAATAAAAATAAAATAAATAAAATAAAATAAATATTTTTAAAAATTTTAATATATCTCTCTTTGTCAAAGATATTTATTAGGCATTATTATGTAGATGATAGTATACTAGGTTTTAAAATTTAGTTTCTCAGAAAAAAGGAGAATGAGATAAATATCACCATTTGAATGAATTTCTATTACATTCAAATTTAAAATCACTTTTTAAAATCATTTATTTTTAATATATAATCAAACTTTCTGAGTCTTCAATGTTAACTCTATTCCATTTAGTTCTTCTTATTATAATTTGAATAAGTTTCATATGAAAGACTGAATTTTAACACATGTATTTAACTCTACTAACCAAGAATAAAAACAAACTTTTTGTACTATTTCCAATGAAATGCAGCTTCCTAAATTCAAGGTCAAAAGCAGTGAGTCACAACCAAATCAGTATGGTAAGGATTTCTAAAGCAGAACTTGAAAGTGTTTTTGTTTTGCTGGAGGACTAGGAACGGGGAGGGGCGTCCATTTTGCATAATTTTTACCAAAAAAGTATCAAAAATTAGAGAATGTTAAAGTTTGGGATTTTGAATCTTGGAAATGTGTATCTTCTTTATGATTGATGTGTATCTGTGGTACACAGTGGTTACATTCAGTGTGAGAATTTGTACACATCCCTATCACATCCTGGTCATTTCTCTTCCCCTTCCACCAGTAGCTCTCCAATCCACCATCCCAGAGCCCTTCTCATGTCCACAAAGTCTGCCTTCTTGTTTTCTATCATCCCTCTTTTGGTTTGTTCTTTAAATTATTTCCATTTGGGATCACTCGTATCAGAGGAACCATGTGATATTTAACCTTCTGGGTCTGATTTCCTTCACTCAACATTATGGTCTTGAGATGCATCCATTTTCCTGCAATGACTCAAATTTACCCTTTATGGCTGAATCGTACTCCAGCTCATATATGGTTTACGTTTTCCTGATCCACTTATCTGTTGATAGGCATATAAGCCCCTTCCAAAACTCACCTATTACGAATCTAACTGCTGTAACAAGTGGTGTGCATTTATCACGGTAAAATGATGTCTTTAATTCTTTCAGGAAGGTTTCTATTTTTAGTTTAAGGACCATCCCTATGGATTTCTTTTTTTTTTTTTTTTTTTTTTTCCTTTTTGGTACCAGGAATCGAACTCACAACCTCATGCCTGCCAGGCAGGTCCTTAGGCCACTGAGCTAAATCCCTGGCCCTATTTTTTGAGACAAGGTTTCACTATGCAGTTCAGGCTGGACTTAAACTCACTTTGTAGCCCAGGCTGGTCTCAAACTCACAAGGATCCTCCTGCCTCAGCCTCCAGAGTGCTGGGATTAAAGGCATGTGCCACCGCATCCGGCTAGATTTCTATAGTAGTCATTCTTATTTACATTGTCAACAACAATGTAGATGGGTTCCTCCCCGCCTACTCTCAATGTCTCCAGCAATTACTGTATTTCGGTTCTTGGTGACAGTCATTCATTTTTAATATGGAATCTCAGTGCCGTTTTGGTTGGCCAATGGCCAAAAAGTTTGGCCTTTTTTTTTCATGTCTTACTGGTGATTTGGAATTCTTCCTTTGAGAAGTGTCTACTCATTTTAATTGCCCATTTTTTGATTGAGTCTTTTACTTTACAGGTCTAGAATAACATTTATGTTTAATGAAAAGTTTAAGCAACTGCTTGTTGATAAGATTGGGGGATTAGGGTGATTGCTTGGTTTTACTGTTCTTGCATAATTTCACTTTGGTTTGTGCCTTCATGAATTTTCAAAATAATGTAAAAGTGGGAGAAGCAGACTATGTCAGGAGCTTTGTCCCTCTGAGATATAAGCTCAGCATGGTCACTGAAAAATAATGTTTGACCATAAAAAAAGACAACTATGGAAAATAAAATCCAAACAAAGTATTTTTCAGTTTTTTGCCAGATTCTACATCCTATAGTCCCTGATCCTGATTCTGCTTTCTAATTGTAAGTAAAACGGAGGTAGGAAACACTAGATAGACAATAAAGTTGTGCTACCATTAAATTTACACATTTTCTTTGACACAATTTTTAAGGAGTTGCAAGAGAAGTGACCAAAGGGTATGACTCCCTTGGTTTGAAGCTCATTCACACAGCAAATGAAATTCCCCAAGGACCACAGTGTTCCTGTTTTGCACACCAGCAAACAGTAACCTTCTTCCGAACTGCAACAACTCTGCTATCACATGGGCATTCAGTGCATTCTGCAATCAAAATCTATCTTTGGTATTCTTTTTGGTCTGGTCTGTTAACCAAACTTGAAAACTGCTTGAAATGAAAGAGCACATAGTTTTTTGCAATTGCAAACTACTGATAAGAACATGTTATACGGCCCCCATTAGTATTTTTTCATCAACCAGTTGTATACCTGCCTGCCAGTAGGCATGGATAAATGATGTACACTATGGTTTGGGTCTAGATGTCCCCTCAGAACTTCACGTGGTCATAGGTGGGTCTTCTTCAGAGGTGACTCTATCTGGACTGTGTGATGCTGGGTTTGATTCGTGGTGCAATACTAGGATCGAGGGCAGCAGGATTAAGGGTGTGAGTGCTACCTGCCCTAGGTAGCCTGGATAAGACACAAGGGATAGAAAGAACTATGGTCATCCCTCTTGTTGCTTTGCTACCTTCTGTCTGCCCATTAACTGTTTCTCCTCTGTGATGTCTGTCTCCTGTACCACCCTGCCTTGGAGCCAGCCAATCATAAACTGAAACCTCTACAAATTGTAGGCTAAACAAACCTTCCCTGCTTTAACTTTGTATGTTGTATGGGTGTTTTGTCTCAGCAATGGGAAAAAAATAACTAAGACAGTGTATAAACAAACTGTTAGTTATACTTGAAGTAGTCCTATAGCAAGTCTACAAAGTGGCAGTCTTAGTTTTCAAAAGAGTATATCTTTCATAACTCCCTAAATTATATGTTCTCTAAGCTGGCAAAATATTTGGTGTACAGAAGATATACATCTATATATCACTCCACAGTCTTAACAGCCTAATTTTATTTAAGATTGGGTGTGATTTATCCTACATCCTACACCTACTGACTGCTTCTCATGATGCTAGATTTTGTGTGGTGTATGTGTTCTTTGCAATTTTTTTCTATGAGCACATATTCCATAGTAGTTATATTTTCAATATTTTATAATCAACACTATTGATAAAAATTTATATACAGTAAAATGTATCATACAACTAATATTTAGAGCATTCTCAGTACCCCCATAAGAAAGTTCTTTCTTAATTCTTTTGAATTATCTTACCTACAACCGTATAAAACTTTTGATATGCTTTCTGTCACTACTGACTACTTACATCTTTCTCTATAATTTCAGGTGAATGAAATCATATACTATGTACTTTTTTATTTCTGACTTCTTTTGTGTATCATAATGCTTTGGAAATTTAACCATGTTTTGTGCAGATTAATATTTCGATCCTCTTTATTGCTAATATTCTGCTGTAGGAATTTATCACATTCTGTTTCTCTACTCACCAGTTGAAGAATATTGTTTTTCACTTTTTATCTTCTATAAACATCTGCATCCACCTGTATATATACATATACTTTTATCTGCACTAATTACCAGCCATGGGATTGTAATAAGCATATCTGATTGTATTAGAGATTCCCAAACAATTTTCCACGGACGTTGTGATTTTCCACCAGCAATGTGTGAGGATTTAGACTGTGCCCTGCCACTGCTTTTCAGCCAAGACTTGATATTGTCTGTCTTCAATGTTACAATGCTGTTGATTGGGTAGAGGTCTCTCACTGAGGTTTTAATCTGCATTTCTCTTACAGTCAATGAGATGGTACTTCATGCTTAACAGCAACTTCTGTATCAACATTTACAGTTTCTTCAAAACTTTCACTCATTTTTATTGTACCACTTCTCTTATTCCTGTTGAATTGTAAGTTTTGTATATGTTTTGGACACATTTTTTGACAGCTATACATTTTGTAAATATTTTCTCCTGTTTTCTTAAAGGTGTCTTTGAAAAAGTGTTTAATTTCTGAAGTAGTCTAATGTATTTTTTTTCCTTCATAAATCATCTTTTTTGTGTCTTTTCTAAGAATCTTTGCCTAGTATAAGGCCAAAATTTTATTTTTTTTATCTGTTTTATCCTGTGATATTTTCTAAATATTTGCCTGGCCTTCCAAGCCATCTGAAATCTGGGTGGAATTCTCCACAGACCCAAATTCTTGAATTTTGCATGCCTACAAAACCAGAATCATACCAAGGTCTGCTGCCAGCACAAGCAGTTGGTGAGCCCAGTTGAATCACAGCTGCAGTGACATCCGGGTACCTGGATTATTGACGATGGTGGATTGAAATTTGAGGGTCAATTTGTAACACCCAGCTGAACTGAATCAGTGTGGTGCAGGGTGTGGAGGACCCACCTGAGGACTGTTGACAACATAAAAAGGAAAACTGAAGAGGCAAAGGAGGTGCTGTTGGTTCTCCCCGAGGAACTTATTGTGTTGGCTTTGCTGATATGAAAGAACTTGGCTGTTCTCATCATCAGAGGAGCTCAGTTGTCACTGAGAATGGTTGCAGTTTACTTTGGGTGAGCTCTGGTCCTTACTTTGAGCATTGTTTCCTGACTTCAGAGGGGAAGACGGTTCACTCATCAGTCTCCTGGAGGAACTTGTCATGCTAGCTTTCCTGATATTAACTTGGTTGTTCTCATCATCAGAAGAGCTTGGGACATCACTGTTTATGAGGATGGCTGTGGTACTTCTGCGGAAGCTCTGATCTTTACTTTGAGCATTGCTTCCTGGCTCCAGTGCAGATTCCTCAGCCTAGGCACAGATCCTTCATCCTCCTGTGAAGACTTTCTAGCTTCCACCACTGAACTTTGGGCCTTCCCAGCACAGATCCATGAAACAGACTTGGATGAGACATTGTCATGGACTCTAGGCCTCCAGTTGGACTCATGGCAGGCACTGTCAATGGTTCTACATCTCCAGCTGGACTTGTGCAGGACATTGCCATGAGATCCAGGTCCTCAACTGGATTCTTTGGATCGCTAGTGTGTGTACAGATTTCCTGCACTCTTTTGTATTTCACTCATTGGGTGACTACTATAAAATAATCCTGTAAATTATGTGTCCTGTATTAAATTGTTTCCTTTGCAAACCCTGACTACAACAATGATAGTGTGGGAGGCAGGGGAAATAGACAGTTCTGTAAGTGGTGCCGAATGAGAAAGACACCATGGGACTCTTGTCTCAGAGCAGCCTTTCAAATAACATTTCACTTTTATACTCTTAAGATGGGTGGGGTATGGCCAATTCGCGACTTTTTTAGACATCTTTCTTATTGCCCCAGTGAAAAGTACTTGGCTTATTTTTAATGGCACTAATCTCTTAAGCAAGCATACTCTCATTGGCCCTAACTTTATACTCACTTATAAACTGCAAATTTTTAAATATTTTGATTCTTCTGTTTATTCTTCATTCCTCTGTAAATCCAACTAAAAATAGCAAACAGTACCCATGCAAGTGCCTGAATGTTGTGTTGTCTTGAAATGTACTCTAACATATTAATTAGTTCACCAACCTCAAATTCATCCTCAACAGGATCTTAGGACAAGGACAAAATACAGACAAGTCACAGGCCAGAATGCAACAAGAGCGAAACTCCAGTCTAGTTCTCAATAGAGTTCCCATTTCCAGCTGTAACCTCATGAGCACAATGTCTCCTGTCTGCATTCTGTTCTTCATATTTCTGTATCCTCATACCAGAATTGCCCCAAAAATCTCAGCTTGAAGCCTTCTGGGCTTTCTTCTGCCTGATTCTCTAACTTTTTCCAAATACCTCCTGCAAACCAGTTCCAAAGGCTTCTGAGCAATGTGGTTTAGTCACAGCCATGGCCCCACTTCTACCATTTTTCTGTGAGCTTTTCCATTGCTGGTAGAAAATACCTAACATTCATAGCTTATCTTGGCTCATGATCTTGGAAGTTTCAGTTTATGATTGGCTGGTCTCATTTTTAGAAGCATTGTGGAAAAATGGCATGATAGATTAGATAGGGGAAAGAAGTTCAGTTCATGGTGGCCAGAAGCAAAGAAAACAAAAGAGAACCCATAGCAGGGAATACACCCTCCCCAAACACTCCCCGACGTGATTCTCCTCCTCAGCTGTATCCCTCCTGATAGCTCATTCAGCTATAAACTCACCAATAGATTAATCCACTGCTATTGGCAGCCCAGAAAAGCACCAAGCCCTTAGTTTTATTGTAATTAATTTCTTTCTTTTTCCCTTTCTTGTATGCTTCTTTTGTGGTTTAGTGATGTTCTTTCGTAGTGTGTTTTGATATGTTGCTTATTCCTTTCTATTTATCAGTTAGAGATTTTCACTTTGTGGTTACTGTGAGGCTTCCAGTAAGACACCTTCTGATTAAAAAGTGCTATTTTGAAATAAAAATATTGTAATATTTTTAAAATAAGAAGCAAACAAAAGTGCAAAATATGCTAATAAAAAATTTATACTTGCACTCCAATCCTTGCTACATTTTGAACCTCTGATGTTCTGTTTTGTATCTTTCTATGTTGTTGTTATCTTAATATATTAATTAACTGTGATTGCAATTGTTTTGTTTTTTAATCTTCATACTAAAGATACGTATGGTTTATGCACAATATTTATAATATTAGATCATTCTGAAATTATATAGTGGCTTACCAGTTGAATTTATAATTTCCAATGTTTTCCTCTCACTTACTAATGACTCTCTCAGTTTGAAAAACTTCCTTTAGCGTATCTTGTAGGACCGAGCTTGAAGAGGTATATTTTCTCAGCTGTTGTTAGTTTGGGAATTTCTTTATCACCATAATTTCTAAGGAATAGCTTTACTAAGTACAATATTCTTGATCAGCAGGGTTTTTTTCTTAAGTATTCTGAAAACCTTATATACGTTTCCTAAGCTGTAAGATTTCTGCTGAGGAGTCTGCTGCTAGGTGAAATGGGGCAACATTCGGTGTTCTTTCCTTTTTCTTGTCATCTTAAGAAGCTTCCCTTCATCTTTCACTTTTGACAGCTTGATTATAAAGTGTTCCAGAGGAGACCTAGTTGAGTTAAATCTGCCTGATGATCTTCAACCTTGATGTATCTGGAATTTTTTAAAATAAATCTATAAACTTTAAATGTCCTCTACTATGATCTATTTTAATAAGCTTTCTACCCCTTTGCCATTTCCACCCTCCTCTTGAATATCAAGAACTCAAATATTTTCTCTTTTAATACTGTCACAAAATTCCCTTTTCTTTATTTTAACCATTATTTTTCTCCTTTGTGTATTTTCAAAGTGACTGCCTTTGAATTATCAGTTCTTTCTTCCACTTGATTATCCTGATATTGTTGCCCTCTATCATATTTTTAATTTTAGTATATTTTTCAGCTCAAAAAATTTGCTTGATTTTTCTTTTGATTGATTTCATTTCTTGGTTAAGTCTTTTTTATTATAGCATTGACTAATTTCCCTGTGTTCTCTTGAAGTTCATTAAGTTTCCTTCAAATAAAGGTTTTTAATTATACATCTAAGAGTTCAGCCATAGTAGTTACTATATGGTGAGTTTCTGGTACCTTATTTTAATAGTTACATGAGGTCATGTTTTCCTGAAATTTCTTGATACTTCTTATTACATGACATCATCTAGGCATTGAATGATGAGGTATTTATTTCAGTCTTCCTAATTCGGCTTTGTTTTTGCCTGTGTTTCCAAGAATTCTAAGCAGCCTGCTTATTTTCTCTGAGTCTGTAGTTGCTTCCATTATTTCAGCACTAAATGGCATCCATGCTCACCCATTGTTAGGAGTTTACTGTTGTTGTGTTGTCACTCTGTTAGCACTAGAGGGCAATCCAAGCCCAGGATTGTGTCAAATGTAGTTTGTGTAGTTTAGGATGGACCAGGAGAGTACATACAAAGAGTAATCTGTCATCTTAAACCTCTTTCCAGGCTGGAAATAGGCTCAGATGCTTCATTTGCAGTCACTAGCCGGTGTTCAGATACCACAGGACTCTACCCAGCTCTAGGAAGAATCACCAGAGACAGAGCAGACTCAGGTTCCTATGTCTCCCTCTGGCCATCAATGTTATCACACTGTATCTCACTGAACCTGCAGCAGTCCAAAACCAGCACAGAGCGGGGAAAGAATCAAGGCCTACACTGCTGTGAGATGCCTACTGCTGAGATGGACTTCTGGCACTTGCTTTGCACTATGGTACTCGAGGTGTTGGCAAAGGCAGTTCTGTGACCGTCAAGGCTCACACTACCCTGGGTCATGTTTGAGTCCCACAGCCTCAAGAACCTACACAGACTTGGGCCCATGTTGCACCTGGAAGTGATTCAGGTCAATACACACATCTGCTGCTGACCTCAGGGTGGTCAGCCATTTTGGCTGTAAGTGTTCCAAAATTTTTGCAAGATGAAACAGCAAGTCAAAGAAATTATATGACACAAACAGGGCAGAAACTATTCACAGGAAAACAGAAAAATAATATAACACTTATTATATAATGAGCATTAATATTTGCTGAATTATTACAAACAGCAGAAGTATATTGAATGTCCACCTTTCAAATAAATACTAGAAGCAAATAGCAAAAGAATCAAATATGGCTAGGAATTTCCTCATTGCTTCCTCCAAGTAGGTGGAAGACGGTTTGAGACTTGCACAAATCCACAGAAAGGCCTCTCTGTGACTAAATTTTTAAAATGTATACATGTTATATTATTTTATTACATTGAAAGTGACTTTACAGCTGCCTTTGTTGTATCCTGTTACTCCAACCCCTGACAAGTCTAAGAGAGATTAACTTGTTCAAAAAAGTTTCTGACTAAGACTTAAGTTCATATCCAAATTTTTACACTAATAAAATTGTCTTGTTCTTTTATCTTTAAAAAATACTTATTTTAAAAAGTTACAATATTAAAATTGAGTGTCCCTTTAAAATACAAGTTGAAGCAATATTTTCTTTTTGACTTGTGTCATATAGGTTGGCTGGTAATTTTTGAAGTAGAGACTGTGTCAATCCAATGCCAATTGCATTGTCTCATTCCAATTTGCCATGCAGAACTTTCAATATAATCCAACTTTTAAAAACATTTGTGATAATTACTGCTACATCTGTTTCCCCATTCTAGGCCAGATATAGAAACAAATGGATGTTAGAAGTATAGTTACCCAGTTTGCACATATAAATGTCTAACCCATTTGTATCTATCCAGTTGTCTCCCTTAATTTAATTTAAGTTCCTTGAATTGATATGACTTTAAAAGCTGAAAGACAAAATGGCATTATTTACAGTCATTGAAATAACCCATTAAAAAGACCAAAAGCTTAGCCTTTGATTAAACAATTATTTAAAAACAAAGTATAACTGTGGACTGTCTCAGTCTTAGAGAAGGGCATGACAGGAAGAGAAGAATCAGCCAATTCATAGAAATAATGACAAGTAAATAATATAATGAAACCTGCTGAATTCCAATTTGCTAATGGCTAATTTTTCACTAAGTGTAAGCTCAGAATTTGCCGCATTCATCATACTTGGATATGTGTCATGTGGGGAAATAAAATATGAAGAGCTACTTAAAATTTAGAAATTATGGACTAAATGCTGCTGAACTATTTAGCATTCTATAATTTTAATCTGAAAAGTACAACTTATTTTGAGATCTATCTTTATCTTCTGGTAGTAGCCCTAAAGTAACTTCTGTATCTAGAAAATTAGTATAATGAATCATGAAAAATGTAAAAATGAACTTCAAGTAGCATCGCAAAACTTTCAACCATACTCAACACAAGTTTTTAAAGAACAAAATCCACAAAATATTTTCCAATATTATTTTTGGTAAATAATGACTTATAAGGAATGAGACATCTGGAGTCTATTATTTCAAAAAGATTTTTCATAAAATTTATACCACCATGCTAGTCAACAAAGAGGAAATAAGGTTAACTGTCTGAAGAGCAGTCCTGCTGAAAACCTATATTTAAAAGCTCTAGGGCTGGGAGTTTGGCTCAGTGGCTTAAGCGCCTGTCTGGCAGGTGTGAGACTGTGAGTTCGATCCCCCGTGCCGCAAAAATAAATAAATAAATAAATATAAATAAATAAAAGCTCTAGTTCATAAATTTTCTCTGGGACAGGGCCTTATCCTGTTTTACACTCAACCAGTTTTAGTACTATGTGAGTCTTAAAAATTGAAAGCATTACCCTCAAAATGTTCAACTGCACATTAGTCGAAGTGACAATAATTTAGAAACAGCCTGAATATCAAGAGGAAACAATCCACAATATCCACAATATGGAATATCAAGCAGATATTAAAAGATTAAGTTTTCCCTGCTGATATTGTCCTTGTAAAACGTTTAAGACTCATTCTTGAAAAAATGAAACAAACAGTTAACATATGCTACTATTACATATATACATATGTGCTATTGATTATGAAATAAGTGTATGTTTATAAGACTATTAAAAATGCTTCAATAAAACACATTGAACTGATATGATTGGCTATCTAAAAAGATAGAAAGTACTAAGTTTTCCTCATTTTCCTTGTTTTTTTAACCTGTACAAACAACCACACATTATCATTTATATAAGATGAACAAATCGTTAGCCATTTTGGTGGTGCACCCTGTAAGTCCAGCACTTGGGAGGCTGAAACAGGAAGACGCCTGCAAAACTTGAGGCCATCCTGGCCTACATAGTAAGTTCAAGCCCAGCCTAAACTAAATAGAAAGACTGTGTCTCAAAATAAATAAATCAATTAATTAATTAAAATAAAATAAACAGATCAAACCATATGAACATGAAGAAGAGAAAGGTCCAGCACATAACAGACAGGATTAAGTTAAATTAAAATTAGACTATATATATGTCTGCTAGAATATAACGACAGTCTTATTTGTTCCCGCAGTATAGAAGGATAATCTTATTTTTATATCTATTTCTGTGCCTCTGCCACCTTTTTCCCAAACCCAGCACATCAGTCAAACCAGTTCACAAGAGGCATGATGCCATTTCTTGTTCTCTCAGTACTATTCCAGTTCCCACAGGATTGGCTACAAAGAAAAGACATGGCCAATTGTCTACAACTAGAGTTGAGTCCGTACCTGTGGCTGAGACAAGGAAGCACTTCATCTTCTCCAAAGGCTACCAGAACAGGTGCTGGGAGAGGAAAGGAGGCGAGTTGGCAACTCAATCAGCAGGGAAGAGGTAAAAATAGAGAGAACTGGATGCATAAAGCAGGCCAGCTGCAGGAAAACAGAGCAAACAGTGGAGCTCTTAGGAACCCCCAAGGTGGCAGGCTGGTTAAGTGGCGTGCCAAGGAAGCGTGCTCAGCTGTCACTTTGGAATCTGCAAGTTCATCCAAACAGGCTCTTTTCACAAATTCCTTCCTGACTACACTTCAAAAAATTTGCATTCATAAAGCAACCATTTCTGATTACACCACCTGTGACAGTTATCAAATCACTGCCTCTCCACTGCATAATTCTTCCTTTATTGCCTGTTCTGGGATTGCAGATAACGGTGTTTGTCATCAGGCATGGCGCTAAGCTTTTTCAGTAGAAGTGTTAGAGGTGCTGCAAAAGGAAAAGGTTTTTCTCTTGGGTTCTGGTGGTTTATTTGCCAGTTTCCTGCAATGCACACAGCTGACCCAGAGCTGGTGCTTCTTCTGCACCCAGCTTCTGAACAGCACCCAACTTCTCCCGGGTTGGGTCCTGCAGCGCACAGCTCCAAAGATTTCCTGCACTTCCTGGGTGGTTTCGTAGGGGAGTTTTTTCCGAAGAGGCAACTTCCCATAAAGTCTGCCCTCAGGACTGGCAGGCAGACTTCAGCTATCTTCCCAAAGGCTAACGTCCAGCCACCCCCATCACCATGGCACCAAGGTCACCCCTCAGCCATCAGTCGCGGCCGTGCCCTCCTGCGAGGCGCTGAGCCCTGCGACCTCTGCTCTGGCCACTCTTGGGCTGTCTCTGAGCCCTGTGGGGAGTGGCTCCTTACGCCGGCCATTCCTGTGGGCATAGAGTTTTTAGAATTATCTTTGCTTCTTATTAACTCATCCCTCATTAATCTGTTATAGTTCTTTTCTCTTTATATTAAACTATCTCTGTGTAAATTACTGTGGGTTTTTCTCTCCCGGTTGGAACTTAGATCAGTACAACACTGAATCCCAAAGATAAAGGCTCACTCTCTTCCTTAGAAACAGTTCAGGAGAAAACTGAAAGTCATTTATAGGAAATTTTCTCCCTTCCTAGTATGCACTATGTCTTGTATAAATTTAGTCATAATTAAAATGTGTACCTAGTTTTTAATTAGACTTTATTTTGGAGCAGTTTTAGGTTGACAGCAAAACTGAAAGGACAGAATTTCTGTACACCATCTGTCCCACATATGTATACTTTAAACAAGCATCTAAGAATAATGGTTATTCGATTACTTAACTCTGCAAGTCACATGTAATGTAGAAATTTTTTTTTCAAATGTAAAACAACTCTCAATGCCTCAAACTTTTTAAAATTTTATTCTCAAACCAAAATGTTGATTCTTTTCTTAGATATTCATTTAAAATGGAAATAATAATGAATTCAAATTGAGTTTATCACAAGAAATATAAACTCTAGTACTTATTTGGCAGGATCTTGTAAGATTATGGTCAAGACTCATGACTGACAATCAGATTGTTTTGGGTATGAATCCTAGACTCTTCCCTGTCTGTGTAACTTTGTGTAAACTACTTCTCTGTATTCAGTGTTTCTCAAGTATAAAATAGCGGTAATGTATGACTTACTTTATATGATTTTCATAATGTTTAAATGAGAAGATCCATGAGAAGTTCTAAATTAGCATAGTTTGGTAAGTGAAAAATTCACAAAAATACAAGCTGGTAATATTATTTATTACTAGAAATGAAAATGATCATTTACAACAATCAAAAATTTACAGGTTAAGAAAATTAGAGGCTAAAATAATTTAAAAAATTTTAAATGGTGTGGTTTATATCTAGATGTCCTCTGAGAGCCTCATGTGATCATGGGCAGGGTTTTGGGAAAGTGATTGGAATCTGGGCCTTTCTACCTGGTTTGAAGTTAGGAGATGGTACTGGGCAGAGAAGGCCGGCACAGAGTGGTGACCCGGGCTCACCTCCCTGCCCAGCACCTCAAGCTGTGGGCAGCCATCCCCAGCTAGCCTTGCCGTGCTGTCGTGCCTTAGAGCCTGCAACCATGCAAGGAAAGAAACTGCTAGAACATGAGCCAAAGTACATCCCTCTTCCCTAAACTGTGAGTGTTGGGTACTGTGTTCCAGCAACAAAAAGTAGCTAAGACATAAAGCAAAATAATTTAGAGGCAAATCATTGGGTCAATCAAATCTGGAGAAAACTGTTATCCTTAATAACTTAGAGTGCTAGTGTTTTGGACACTCAGCTTGTCTTCTAACCAGAATTCATTTTATATATAAAGTATGGTTGATGTATCATATGCCAAAGTAAGCTCTACTTATGTTCTACTAATTACTGTGTAGCAAATACGACTAAACTGCAATGTACTATTTTTTTCTTTTTTTATGAATACATGTTGCAGTACACGATGTTCACATTCCATGGGCGGAGCTGGTCTGTGTAGATGACACATTCCTTCCCTTCCCTTTCCCCCTCCATCTCTTGATTACTTCACCAATTGAAAAAGATGTCACTCTTCCTATTATCTTTTATTTTACTCTTTATTTATATTTTGGGTTTCTCATCTAAGAGAAAACATGATATTTAAGCTGGTGTGTCTGATTTATTTCATTTAACATTATGGTTTCAAGGTGCATCCATTTTTTTTTACAAATGATTCAAGCTTGTACCATTGACTTAATTTAAGGACTGAACTAAATTTAAGCAAGTTGACTTTAGGCATACTGCAATTGACATGTGGTTCATTTCTTCCTAATGACATTCACTTAAATGCAAGAAAAATTATTACTCAGATTCTGAAATCTATAAAATTTTGCCATGGTATTTTAAAATGGCTGATAAAGATTACAGGGAGACACAAGCATGACCTGCAGATGTGAGCCCTTGGATTGTTTGGAGAAACACACTGATAAAAATTTTGAAGCTGAATGATTCTGGAAACCCATGCCGAACAGTAGACAGAACACTAGGCAACAATTAATTATAGAAGGCAACTTAGACTCAGCTCTTAGGAAGTTTTTCAAGTGTAAATGAGTTGAATGGACTTGCAATTGATTAAAAAAATCTGGGTTGTCGTCTTCAGTTTAGGTTACATAGATCATAGTTTTTTAGGTTAATAGTCAAAAATCAAAAGTCTCCACTTATGTAACAGGATAGTTGGCACTGGGCTACTTCCTGTTTCCCTACCACTTCCAATAGCTACTTAGTACTGAATTTTGCTGACAACATTTTCAAAAAGATTACATATTTCATGTGTGTTTCTTCTCTTATTTGATGGGATCACTTCCTATTTTGACATTTCAATAAGTAAATGAAAATGTGACCCATTTCCCTGAAACCAGTGCCTCTATTTCACATAAAACAATGAAATTTTTAAACAGGAAAAGGAAAAGGAAGAATTTAATTAGTGGGGAAGTTTGAAAATATACTTTAAAGAATATCCAGGAAAGGAATAGGGCATTCAACATTCTCTAGAGATCTTTTCTATATAACTCACACATATGAGAAAAGCAGATGTTACCAATGTAAAGTGCAAGGCTAAAACACCCTACGTCTATCCATCAAAATCACAGAGAATGCGTCTAGCAATCCAAATAGTCTTCTGTCAGGACTGAGTCCTAGAAATCTGAACAAACACAGACAATTTCTCAATACAAAGCATATAATTTTAGGTCTAAGAATATATATTTAGGGGTCAGTTTCTCTGAAGAAGGCTGAGGAGGATGGAAAGATTCTAAGATGAGCCAAAGTCATTAGTAGAGTGGACTCACATTTATTCTTAATAATTAATCTTATTAAATACATTGAAATTCTGTAGTCTCAAAACAGGACCCAGGTGATCCAAAATAAATTTTAGATCACTTCAAACTATAGTCTTCCTCTGTACTAGCCTCTTCCAGGACAAAAAAATATTGGCGTAGCCATTCTAGACCTTGTTATTGTTCAGTTGCCGCCATGGAGAGAAAATGGCCCATGAGACTACAGCAGAAGATGCTTTGTAAATGTTCCTCAGTACAAGCTGATTTACAAGGCAAAGGGTGAAAGGTGTAAAATTAAATCCAAGCCGGGAGTTTGGCTCAGCGACTTAAGCGCCTGTCTGCCAGGCGTGAGGTTGTGAGTTCAATCCCTGGAACCACAAAAAATAAATAAATAAATAAAAATTAAACCCAAAATATCTGCAACCGAGCATCCATCAAGTAGGGAGAAGCAAACACCTAACACATATGAAAGAAATTATTTTCAAGTTTAATGAGGAGGTCTTATAAGTCATAGAAAATGTGAAAGAAAGTTAGAAAAGAATCTACTAAACTTGTTTGTGTTATTTTCTTAATGGGCACATAAATAATGATTATGGTTTTATTTACAAAAAAAGCATACAAGTTTAAATTGAATTTAGCACTATTGACAGATTTCTTACTCAAGCTACTTAAATAAAAGCACTTAGGAATCATCATCGTTTTCTTTTGTTGTTTGTTGTTCAACATTTCAAAACACTTTGAGAATAATCTTGGAAATACCCAGGACTAAGAAGAGTTATTACTAAAACAGGAAAAAGGTAACACTTTCAATTAATTGTAAGGCTCTATGGTGACTATTTATTGAATTCTAACTTTATCAAACATTGTTATAGGTACCTATAACTGTTATCTGATTTAGTACTCAAAACTAGGGCTTCTAATAATTTGTTACAAATTAATACAACTAGTATGTGCAGAGTCCGGAATCAAATCCAGATCTGTCTGACTCTAAAACTCATCCTAACTTAGATTGTATTACTTTCCAACCTAACTTGTTCAATAGATACTGAAATAATTTGTCTTTTTCAATACATATTTATAGCATCTCATAAATAATGAGAATCTTCAATGTCATGTAAATAATAGCCACTCAAGAAATAGTTTCTAAATCATGGTCAACTAATTCATCTCCAGAAAAAGACAGATCATCACTCAACCTAAAATATATGAAAATAAAATTTTTACTCTTAGTAAAAATATATACCTGTATTGTTTTACTGTCTCCTTGCTGGGAAAAAATGACTGACACCTACAACTAAATGAAGGACAGGTTTATTTAGCTCACAGTTCAGAGGGTTCAGTTCATGGTCAGCTGGTTCCAGTAAAGAAACACCATGATGGAAGGGAATAATGGAGCAGAGACACTCACTTTCTGGCAGTTGGGAAGCAAAGCACATGAGAAGAGGACCAGAGAAAAATGGATCAGACATATTACTCAAGGTCATGACCCCAAGACCAGACCAGGCACACCTGAAGTATGTTTTATTATGTGACTCTCAGTCAGTCAAGTTAAGAAATATATATAATGTGCAACACTTAAATATACTTTTATCTGTATAAAATATTTTGTTTTACATTTTTATTTTACATTAATATGTTTTTATATATCCTCAGAAAAACATAATTCATAACCTTATTTAGCAATCAGTTTATTTTGATTTTTAACAACAATTATTTTTAGGGTCCTAAAAAATAAATGATTAAGTACTTTATACAGTAAAACTCCAAGTTCAGTACAGCAAAAAATAGCAAAAACATTTCTTTGAAATCTTAAAAATAAAACAAAAGTAAAGCACACAAAAATATGAAATTTAATATTTAATTGCTTTTTGTAATACTAATATAATTTTTATTTTCACTTTATTTAATACAATTATCTCTACCTCCAAATTTCTACGCCCATTTTCTGAATATCCTTCAACCCCTCTGAGGATATAAAACTGATAATCTACAGTAAGTGGAAAGAAAATTTTTAAATTCATTTATCTTACAGTGACCCACTTAGAAAGTCAAGATGTTGCAGTGCAAACCACAAGTTTTTCAGTCATATGCTGAGACATCTAATATCAACACATTTTTGAAGCCCACAGAATTTCTCACCTTTTTTAAAAAAGAAATCCATCACTGAAGATAGATAAGCATAAATAGAATGTGTTGAATCATAGCTAAATCTAAAAAGAAAATGTTGTTCAATGGTTCACTTCTAGGTCAATGATTTGAAAAGCGCATCACACATTTTAACCATTGTACACTACCTCATGCTGCAGCTCAGAGGTGGATAATGTAGAAAGAATGATAGGAACAACACTTGCCCATATGTGATGGTTTGACATTAAAGGAAACCACTCTTGATTTTCACCCAGGTCTTCATTCATCGGTAGGCTGTGATGAGATATGAAGTAATCTACACAAGCTTATTTTGTTTGTTCAAAGGCCACCTCCTGGGGAAGTCTTCTTGATTACCTATTACCCACCCATTCTTCAAAACAGAACAGTACTATTCTATTCTCCAACCCGAAGAACTTTATCAGCACATTTATTTTATTATGTTGTAATAAGTTTGTACTGTGGAATTTGGGTCTGATAAAAATACATCTTAGTCATTGTTCAACACAGAATTTTCTTCTTAGCATTTTTCCTTCAAACTAAAACACTTACAATACTTTCAATCATTCCCTATATAAAAGTTTTCCAAGCCCTTTAATCAACCTGGCCAGTCTTGCTTCAGTGGTCTTTAATTGGTAAATGTCTTCATACCTCAAAAAAAGCAATCATTGGGTTACAGTCTATGTATGTGAAGCTGATCCACACAGTTCTCTAGAATTTAAGTAATTATGGTTCCATGTGTGTAGAATCATCTTACAAATGTTTCTCCAAATAACTAAGTATCTTGAGTATCATATAAGACAGATGAAGCCACTCAGCAGGCATATATTAAGTAGTACTTAATGCATCTCTGTGCAGTAGACCTGGCCAAATCAACCTATAAGGAAGAAAGTTTTATCTTGGTTCACAGTTTCAGAAGTTTCAGTTCTTGTTTAGTCATGATGCTAAGACCACTAGACTCCTGGCAGGAGCACTTGGCGAAGAGACCTGTTCACTGCCTGGTTCCTGGGACACAGGGAGTGAGAGGAAGCTGGTGGGACCCCAAAATCTGCATGGGCCTGCACACAGTGACCCAACTTCCTCTGAGTAGACCTCAAGGTCTAACAGTTCTACCACCTCCCCTAGTATGACAGGCTGGTGACAAAGCCTTTACTATTTGGCCTTTGGGAAACACAGAAGATCCACACTATAGCAACCAGGCACTGTACTAAAAACTGGAGATCCAGACAGGGACACCTCAAATGCCTTCCTTGTGCAGCCTCCCAGCATGCATTAACACATGTCACACTTTGGGTTATATCAATATTAACAGATTTCCTTCCCTTAAGATCTTCTGCAGCTTCTTATACACACATGCAAATTATGATCTCAAAGACAGCATTCTCCAAGTTTATTAATCACACGACTGTCTTTCTAATCCACCTTGAAGAAGCATCTCATGAGACTGCTATGAGTCCACATTGGAACTGTGGTAAGATGCATGAGAGATTCACCTTAAAAGAAGGAGGAAAACTTTATTTGGGCTCATGGTTTCATAAGTTTCAATCCCTGGTCCCTTGGGCCTTCTGCTTTCCATTGTGACAGCACAGTATATCATGGCTGGAGCTCATGCTAGAGGAGGCCTGTTCACTTTATGGTATCTGGAAAACAGAGAAAAAGATGAGGAAGGGTTTGGAGTCCCATACCCCCTTTGAGGCATGCCCATTAGTGACCTAACTTTCCTCACCTCATTTCCACCTCTTCAAATTTCTACGACCTCCCAACAAATAGTACCAAAGGCTGATGACTAAACCTTTAACACACAGCCATGGATAGGCATTCAAGACCCACTCTATAGCAAATAATTTGCACAATGCCTCCTCGAATTCGTTGGCAACTACACAGGTAATTACAGTCTAAGGAAAAAAGAGATGATGGCATCACAGTGTGAGAAGAAAGTACCCAAGAAGATTTCAAAGACTGAAGAAGTAAGGGGAAGTTTCGAGAAAGAAGTGATCTCCAAAAATAAGTCTGAAGAAGGAAACGTCTGTGGCAAGATTTTCAGAAAGACTTCTCAGGCATGGAGAAAGGACAAAGAGGCTTGCTGCACACAGAGCCCTGCAATCAGCCATGTTACCGAAGGTTCCGCTGGTGCTTGTCTTCAGAGCTTGACTGCTAAAGCCAAGAATTCTTATGTCTTATGACTCCCGTCCCTACTCTTCCAAAGAGTATGCAAGACCAAAAAAAAAATAAATAAATAAAAAGTAAAATTAAATTTAAAATTTTTTCAAAGAAGCTAAACAATATGTAATCTATAGAACCCTTATGATAAATAGGCATTGTCAAAAACCATGTTATGAAGAAGAGATTGAAAGATAGAATTACAGAAGCTACATCCAGGATTGCATTGGATCCTAAAAATCACAAGCAAAAACATGAGAGACCCACCCTGAGACCTTAAAACTGCAGTCTTTGCTTACAACAAGTATATAGGAACTGTGTTCACCAAAGCAGGCACAATTTGATTGGGACTGCCAAAGGTGAGGGGCTCTTAGGAAGAACCAAACCCGAAGCCCTGGTTGGAGGAAGCTGCTTCTGTGACAGCAGAAGAGGAGTGATCTCTGCTCTGTTTAACTGCAGTGCAACTTATGGAAGAGAGCTGATCCTAGAAAACTTCAGTTCATCTAATTTAACTACGTAAACAAGAATGGAACAAGTGAAAAATTAATACAAAGGCAGTAAAGGGGGAAAGGTGATTTTTAAAAAAAATTTACCAGAAAAATAGGACCAAGAAGAATGAAAATCCAACAAACAAAATAATTCCTATGTCTTAAATCATTTCACGGAATCTCACTAATCAAAACTGTGTGATAGGGAAACATAAATCCATAGGTTAGTGAATAGATTGACAAATTGAGAAACTGACCCAAATATACAAGCAATTTTGGTATGTAGCAAAAAAGCAGCAAATTCGGTCAATGTGAAAAAGGACTATTGAATAAAGATATTAGATCAGCTAAGTGAACTTCTGAAAAAATTCTAAGTCAAAACTGTACAGCACATAATAAAACAAGATAAATCTCAAATACAAGAAAAGGTTTAACCCAACACTGCTAAAGAAACTCCAATGATTCATGCTCCCACCATGAACCATCTGGAAGGATATTCAATTTCCCAGTGCTTGACATTTTTAAACATTTTAACTAAATGAATAGAAACATGATCTCTTGTTTTAAATTTGCACTTTCCTGATTACCGTGGCTTAAACAAAGTGTGTGTATTTATTATCCATTTGGATTTCCTCTTTTGTAAATTTGCCTGTTTGCATTTTTAGTCCACTTTTTTCTATTTGGTGGTCTTCTTTCAGATTATTTTAGGATTTCTTTACTTTCTAAAACACAATCTATTGTTTGTTTTGTGTGAAGCAATTATTTTCTTCTCTATCATTATTTACTTTTGAATTTTATATGCAGTCTCTTCCGATGTGCACCTGTTTTTATTTTTGATGGAGAGAAGTTATTTTTTCCTTTGAGATGTTTACTTTTTATGTCTTATTAAAAAGGAATTCCTGTTTCAAGGTCACAAGGATATTCTCCCACATTGTGTGATAAAGAGGAGAAGAAAAAAGAGAACAGCAAGAAAGGTGGAATAGAGAGAGGAGGAGGAGGAGGAGCAAGGGAAAAACCGTAATTCTGACAGCGTGTATTTCATAGAATATTACAAAGAATGCTGTATACAGTCAAAGACTAATGACAAACCAAGGATAATAGTTTTATTACATATCACAAATAAATCTCCATGATATAAGAATGCTAGAAAACAATAAGAAAATACAGAACTATAATAGCAACATTGTCAAAACACGTCAATAAACAATTGACAGAAAATAAAATACAAAAGACCTTTAATTGCAAAATAGAAATGTCAATTTAACATAAGCTATGAGTCCATATTTCACCTAGTGAATTAAACCTTTAAAATTCCATAGAATCTTCTGACAAGAGAAGAGGAAGACAGTTCCAGTCGTTACTGATAAGATTACAAGTTGGCACACTGCCCATGGAGGTAGTTTGGGAATTGTTTTAATTACAGTTCTGGCCAGAAGTTCCACTCTGATGTATATTTCACTTACACAGGGAAAATACATGCTACTATTCATTGCAGTATTGTTTGTAAGTGCAAAAGGCTACGGTGTTCTAATTCATCGACTGGATTCTGGTTTGAAAAATTATAAACCATCTACACAATTGTATACTGTACAGTTATAAAAAAAGACTGGGGAAGCTTTCTTACTGACACCCAAGTATGTGTGAAATATCATTTGCTTTTCTGATTTAGAGGAAGGAAATTATGCACATCTGAAGATGTACAGTATCTTTTGATATACCTAGTGATGTGATTATGCAATGTGGTTACTTGACTTATCTCTTTTTCTGGCTGTGTATGCTCACATGGACACACATGCATTTGCCTGTATGGTAATAGTACATTGGGACCACTCAGCAGATTTCAAGTATATGATAAAGTATTATTAAACATAGTAACCACACTACAGATTGCACTACTATTCACAATAGCCAAAATATGGAAATTACCTAAGTGTATGTCTGCAAATGAATAGAAAAAAATTGTGGAAAAAATTGTGGCACACACACACACACAATAAAATATTATTCAGCATTAAAAAGAAAAATAACTTGCCACTAGTAACCACATGGCTGAATCTTAACTTTATTCCAAGGGAAATAAAGCCAGACATAGGGAAATACTGCATGATCTCACTTGCATGTGGCATCTAAACTAGTCTAGCTCACAGATCAAGAGAGTGTGATGGTTACCAGAGATGGGCTGCGGGAGCCATGGGCAGCCACTGGTCAAAGGGTGAGCAGTTCCAGTTACATAAGATGAATAAACGCAGGAGACCAGCTGTACAGCCCAATGAGCATAGCTAGTAGTGCCGTATCAAACAGAGGAGATGCGTTGTTAATTGAACAAAGCCAGCTGTGGAAAAATTGGGTAGGAAACAAATCTTGTACAAAGAAGGGAAAACAAAGATACATCATTTCATTGGTTTCTATTTGTCTAAACCTGGGATGATATAAAATAGTTGCAGCGGTTATCTGTGGGTGAGTTGTGAGAGGAGGTAACGATCTATTTTTAGAGTCTTTCCAAACCAAACATATTTTACATGCTTTCTTCTTTCTCAATTTTTGGAGTGTGGTTTTATAGCATATTCATTGGATTAAATTTTGAAATCAATTAATTTAAAGTAAGTAAAATCAATAATGTTAGTTTTAAAAATAAAAGCCAATAAAGGTGATAGCCTGAGCTTTCTTCTACCTGCCTTCTACCTCTTCTAGAGAAGCAGTGGGGAAGGGTGTCCTAATTAATGTTCTACTATGCTGCTAATTTTGTGTGCCAAAAGGAATTAAGTTTTCTGAGATATTTCAGGACAGGAATTACACATTCAGAAACGTTCTTCCTAAAGGAGACTATGAAGGGCTGAAACAATTTATGGTAAGCTAAAGCAGTAAAAATATTCCATGCAATATGAAAATGTCAACTTCAGAGTTAATCTTAAAATCACATACGAAAGGGGTAAAATAGGTTTACCATTAAATGATCAACTGACAACTTGAAGCAGAATATACTGAAATACATAACATTTTATTATCACATCCATTTCTTGCAATTCAGAAAAAAACATAAAGTGTATCTTCGAAATCTGTAATTTAATGCATGACACTACAGCACATTTCTAAACTAAGTTTTAAAATGAATTATCCTTGTAAAATCTGAGTGACATTTTGTCACCGATTTGAAGAAAAATGTGGTCTGTGTTAAGATCTTATAATATATATAATAAAGCAACTCACAGTATAAGGTTAGACAATTTTGGGAATTTTGTTATCACCTTAACGTCGGGGTGTTAATGCATATGTAACCACGAATATTTAAACTACTCCTTTCATTATATCAGATGACAAGAAAGTTGTCTGAAAAGTGTCTTATTTGTTCAGGTAAATTAAATAATGTCAGATCAATAAGGCATATGTTTATCATTTGCAACATCTAGATGTTCAGAGTATCACAGGCTTAACCAACATTTGTAATGGTGTGAAAATGAAATAATTCAACATTGAAAGGATTTATAGTCTTGAAAAGATTTATATTTACAGTGACTCTTTTTCTGTTGGACTAACTGGCTCATGAGTCTCATTTACAGAAAGGAACAAAGACCCTGAGAAAGAAGTGTCATTTAATTAAGTACCGAGCAAGTGAAGGAAGAAACAAAGCACTGAAAATGGATAGATGAGTGGGGATGAATGGCACCTGGGAGCCCCTCTGGTGTCAGTTCAATTCATCAGGTTTAAGTGCTGAATTCCAGTTGTTCTCCCACAAGTGCGTAGATGGTGCCTGTGAATGGAGGACCTCGGGGTGGACCGAAGGGAAGCGCAGCTGAAATCAATGAACTGCTAAGGCGTAAAGTACAGGAAAAAAATAGAAGGAGAAGGACGTTTTCAAGGTATTCACACCACAGCTTGTGGAACTAATTTGATTTAGCCTGCATTTTGGTGTTCAATGTTGTCGGCTTTCTTTGGTTTGCTACTGGGAACTGAACCTAGGGCTTTTACTCTGAGCTACATACACAGTCACTCACTGATGACTGTTGGATGGTTGATGGACTGATTTGAGGCAGGATTTCCTATGTCATTAAATGGCCCAGGGCTGAGCTCGAACTTGTTATCCTCCTGCTTGAACCTCCCAGAGCTCTGGGATTGCAGGCATGTGCCACCACACCCAACTACTTTCATGTTTTTATATATTTTTTTAAGTACATACCTTGGGCAGGAGAGAAGAGAGCTGGCCTGGTCAGTACCTGCCCCACACTCTGACCCCCACACGGGCCCAACTCTACAAAGGTTTCTGGTGCCAAAGGCTCTGAGGTCCACTCACACAAGGACGTCACCAAGAGGAACAGGCCCAGGATGGGAAGGGTTCTGTCTACAGAGCCTGCTACCCCATGGCCATATGCTGGCATTTTATCAAATAAAGAACTAAAGTACCCATTTGCGCCACTCTGGCTATTGATATATTTCATGGAAACATTGTTCTAAAGTCTTTTTTTAAGTAAGAGAAATTCACAAATTGCTACTATCTCTAAAGGACCTGATTTGAAAGGGAAGTTATTTTGGAAATCTTAGGCTTACTATTTATTGAATATGTTCTAAGGATAAATCATCATTTTGGAAGAATTTTAATGTTTCAGCTACCACATTCCATTTTGCTTTTCAATAACTTTTATTGAGAAATCCTTAATTGAAACAAGAAACCAGCCAAGATAATGACATTTAAATTTTGCTGTTGTTGCTACTGCTTTTCATTTATTTATTTATTTTTTCCTTTGTGGTTCTGGAGATTATTCCCAGGGCCCTTGCACAAAGCTACATCTCCAGTCCTTTTTAATTATTATTATTTTTATTTTGAAACGAAGTTTCACTAAGTTGCTAACTAGCTCAGGTTAGGTTCAAACTTGGGATCCTCCTGCCTCAGCTTCCCAGAGAGGAGGCATTACAAACCTGGGCCACCACACCCACCTGGACTTGTAAATTTTCTGACAAGGTCAAGCTCTTATTTTTTAGCTACTGTCTTTTTCTGAACTTAGGAGCTCAATTTATATTATACATGAATTTTTCTATTTTATTATATGTTTCTATATTTGTGTCAGGATCCAGAGTTCATTTAAAAATGAAAAAGCCAAGAATTAGAAGCAGTGTGTTCCCTGTGAAAAATGTAGATATGTTTGGTTACACACCATCTGAACCTGCTGTTACCTCAGTATGGGTGGAAGGATTGAGAAGCAGAAATTCCAGATCATTTTTAGGCAGCATGTAATGTCTGGCTTAAAACCCACATCCTTCTTGGTACTCAAACCTACAAGACAGCATTCAACAATCCTTGAATACACGGTCAGTGTTTCTATTTCTGAACAATTCCCCTTTGTTCCCAAATTGATAAAATATAGAAATCACTGTCTCAAAAATATTTAGTCCAAAGACTAGATAAAGTAATAAAATACTACATAAGAATTGTAAATTTTTAAAAAATCAGAAAGGGCTGGAGATGTAGCTCAGTGGTAGTGTTTGCCTAGCATTCACAAGGCCCTGAGTTCAAACCCCAGAGCCACAAACCACCCCCCAAAAAATAGTTGATACTGTCTCAGAGACATATTTACTTGGTGACCAAACCAAAATTTTAGGAAGTATTGTTCTTGAGAGCATACTGACAATAGTTTAAATAATGATATTGAGAACTGTGATTGTTCAAACGTTTGTAGAGGACTCTGTGTAAATTCTGTAGGTCTTTATATTATAGAGACTAGTCTATATTTTGTAGCCAGAAATTTATTATGAGATAATTCATTGTATATAACATTTTTCACGTTCCCTATCTCTATTTCTGTACACATATCTCCTACAAATATAAAGGTTACTTAGTTATATTTGTAAAAATAAGGTTTAGTGAACATTTTTACCATCATTTATTGTCTAACCAACATGCTTTAAAATGGTCAAAATTATAATATTGGTGTCATAACCTTGTTATCCCTTTTGAATGTAGACAACTATAATGATCTTCAAAATGAGGATTTTTATGTAAAATACATGAATTATTACACTAAAAATATCAACATTTCTTACAGTTAAATATATCACTGGCATTACAGAAGACAAGTTTTTGTTTTCTTCTTTACCAAAACTATGTATACAGTATAAATTGTCTCCTCTAGACAGCTGCACTCCTGGAGCTTTGACTTACACTCTTGAGTAAATTAGGAAATTTAACTAAGTACATTAATGAAGCTGAAGATCAGTTTCCGGTATGGTAGGGATAAAAAAGCAGTCTCTTACCAAACAATAAAACTTAACATCACGTTAAATGTACAGTGCTCTAGAAGGTAGCACCAGTGATTCGTAGGAAACATTTACTGAGCCACAACTGTGTGCTACCAACTACAAATGCAATCCTCAACTTGCGTGGAAGCAAGACAGCCTTTGCATAATATAAGGTAATTATTTGTCCATGACTGTCCCTGTCCCAGCAGTCTCTCTGTCCCTTGCAAATCCAGGATGAACGTGAGCACCTACAGTTGTGTATTTCACACCAGTGGAAGACATTAAAATCGATGAAAAGTCAAGCAGGATATGCTGCTCGAGTGACCCACCCACCCCCCGGATTTCACATTTATGTCATTAGAAATTATGGTTAAGAAATAATGGGTTAATTTTGGACATAACATCAAAATTTTGCTGTTCCACAGCCTTTCTAGGAAACCTGAGAAAAATCCTAGCAGTTAACAGCATCCTGCACTATGGGAAAACCATGTGGCAGCAAAGCAAAACCAAGCAAGCAGCTCCCAGCGGCCTCCACCAGGGCGCCGGGCTCCCTGGTTACTCACAGTGACCTGCTCTTTGCCTTGGGTGCTGGGGTCCACACTGATCTTCAAGGGCCACCCACTGACTCTGCAGTGGCACAAGCCTGTCCCATCATACCTGCAGGCACAACCAATGTCTCCTGAACTTGTGTCCTCATCGTTAAGTAATGTAATTTTATGGGGAGAAAAAACGCTTAAAATTCCTCTCGTAGAATGATGCTGTATGAGATTTAACTCTTTTAAGAGAAATCTGTCTCATAAAAAGTTCAGGGTGAATGCAAAATAAATATACCCTGTGCCCTGAAGCATGGGTCTCCTTACATTCCCTAGGAAATGTACCATTTTACTATTATAGCGGTAGCTGTTTCCATTATCAGCAATGGTCTCACACCATCATCTCCAGATTCAGACTTCTGGCTCATTACAGCTTCCGAGTTCTCCTGGTCCTCCTTAGAATGAGCAAGCATCAGTCCTGCGGTGCCAACTTAGAAGAATGTCAAACTCCTGAAGTTCCTCAGTAACATGCACTATCAGGAAATGCAGTTAAACCAAAATACACACACACAGAGACCCCCCCCCCCACACACACACACACATACACTCACACACACACACTAGAAAGCAATGCTCTACCCTAGAATTTCCTGCTCCTGACTCAGGCAGTTTTAGTCAGTCAACAACCTGGCCATTTTCATTGTGTAAAATGCCAACTATTTGAGTTACCCCTACTACCTTCTCTTGTGACCTAGCCAATACCCGAACTAACAAGCAACTGAGAAGTTTGGAATAGTCATTAAAAACTCATTGGATTTTGAGGCTCTAGGTTGATTTTCCCAGTTGAGCTGAGCCCACTGAAACAAAAGGACATCTGTGTACAGGAAGCCGGGCTGAGTGAGCAGCACAGAGCTCTTAGATAAAGCAAACAAATCAGGGCTTTGGGAGGTGACAGAAAGGAAATGAGCAGAGTCACACCCTGAGCCCATCTTCCAGGCAGTCCAGAGAGCAGGAAACACAGCCACGCGTCCACTGGCCCCAAGGGCGACAATCTACTGCACAGGTGATCAGGAGGAAGCCAAGCAAGCTTCTGTCTTTTTAACCCATTTTGATGGCTTTGGGTTGGTCAATATTGTGCCCTAAGAAAATACGAGGCAGGACCTTCCGAACTTTTAAACTTATAGGAAGCATAGCATCTGTCTCTCTTTTTTTGTTGTTGATTTAAAGATAGTAAAATCCAAAAAAATAGCAGAACAAAGTCAATCAAAACAAAGCAGTAGAACTGGTACAGAACTTCAAAGAAAGATACTATGAAAACAATAGCTACTATAGAATATCTCGCTATTTTCAGAATAGGTGACCATTCCAAAAGGTATAGTAAAATTTAAAAAAATAATAAATTTCAAAAAAACACAATAAAACCAATAAAAACACAGTATAAAATAAGGCTAAAAAATTAATCAGAATAAAGCAAAACAATGAGAACAATATTGGGCCTCAAAGACAAGACAGAAGAGAATCCCCCATTTTTGCTACATTGCTACTCATCTTCTAAATAGATACCCAGGCTGCCAGCCCCAGGCCTGCAAAATGAACAAAACAATACTAGCATTTAGTTGTTTTATGTACCTTAGTTGCTAGCAATTTAGCCAGACCTCAGAACCAGCAGGTTGCTGTATGGGGGAGGGGGCAGGTGTCCTTGGCGCCAGTAGGTGTACAGGGGGGCGCATGTTTCTCTTCCTGGAGTCCACGTGGGTTGCACAGGCCCGCGAAAGACAGACTAGTTGTCTTCTGGTTGGTGCCGCTCAGGCCCAGTGGGGCGGGTTCCCGAGAGGCCCATCTCTTTCTCTTGGAAGGATAGCATCTGACTTACAGATGTTTGTATTAAAAATAACATTGATCTGATCTTAGAAAGTGTCTTCATAAATACAAAGAAATCTATAGGTCCCTGCTTACTGTGCTACTTTGTTTAGAAACTGAAAATAAGACTTAAGGAGTTAGCATTCTTCCCAGAATCTCCTTTATTTATCAAGAATAAATACAAACCTTCGGATGTTGAGCATTGTTTTCCTCTCAAAACAGAGAGGCATTTGTTGATAATTAGGACCATGGTAAGAACCAAAATACCTGTAGAACACCAACTAATATCTAAATAATAGAGATTGCATCTACACTGAACACTAAGGATATTGCAATCCAAATGTTGAATGAAACAAGGATGTGGAATTATCTTTTAAAAAAAAATAAAAGCTAAATTAAGGAATAAATATTTTTCCCATAAACATTTGGGAAAGATAGTCAGTTGTCATACAGACAGAGATAGAGATAAAGATGGAGATACACATATACATTACATTGTCCAAATAATGTTTCAGGAAGGACATAAGAAAGTTAATCCTCCAAATTAACTCAATCAAAAGAAGAAAAGGTTAGAAATAAGTGTAGTAGGGAGAAACAGAATAAAATAAATATGTACAAAGTAGACTGAATTTATGAGGAAGCTATGAAAAATAAAACTATATAGGTTAAGTATGGCCAAACTAGAGATCAAAAGAACAATACAGTTTCCATAACCATGGAAAAGATGTTTAGGAAAGCATGAAGTTCAATTTTGGGAAAAGACGTCTTAATTTATGCATCCTAGACATCAGCCTAAATTCATAATTCAAACATTTTATCATAAGAGTCTAATATAGGACAGTAGAAAATAGTCTAATATAGGACAATAGAAAATTTAACAAACATTGAAAAAGATGGCAGCCCAAGCTGCCGACAGATGGGATATGAAGTCATAAGGCAGCATATCAAACACAACTCCAACAATCCTTTATTGATTACCTTCCTAGGAAACTACTGAGAGAAATGAAGAGGTTGGGAAATGAGCCATGGGGAGGGATGATATGCAACATTCTAGTCTAGTTTTCATAGTTAATATAATTCAAAGCAATGACTAATAACACTCAAGACTACCCTAACTGCCATCAAAGAAAAAAGCATTCTAGTTCTAAGGCGCTTTTACCATAGTTTGGCAAAAAAAAAAAATTAATTATTTTTTTTAAAAAAATGTCATGTAGACTGTTCTGTGAAACGAATGAAAATGAAATGTGAAAACTGCAATGGTGAATTAAATGATATTTTTGTCACTGAGAGAATTGAAAATAAAAGAACAACACAGGAAATGGGGGCAGTGGATTAAAATGTCACAGTGGAAAGCAGGATGTAGAATCTTGAGCTGTGCATTGTGAGATTAGAAAGAGAGGAGAAGGGACAGAGGTGGAGGCCACCACATGACATCTGCTGAGCTCTGGGGATGGGCCGAGGGGCTGGGGAGCTGCAGATAGAAAAATCCATACTAAGTGACAATTGGGGACAGGCTGTCTTCAAGGGTGGCACACAACACACGTGCCTGGATCACTGACCAGGGAGATTAGAGGCTACATGACAGTACTCCTCCTCCCTGTCAGCACTTTCTGTTCTGTTTTCGAGAAAATAAAATTGTAACAAACACGTCTTGAAAACTGCCAGTTGTTGGTGTTGCAATAGAATGTGTTACACTTGAGAAATTTCTGAAATGAAAGAAAAGGAGGTTGAATTCTACTTTTTTGACTTTCAATTTTTATTAGCCCATGTTTGTAACACATAAGGATTGCATTTCACTCGGGGCACTGGTGCATGGACCTAATACATCTTAACTCTCTCTACGTCACCTTCCCTTCTCCTCCTATCCCTTTTCCTCCATCTCTTGGTCCCCTTCTCATCAACAGAGTTCTTCAGTAGAAAAAAGGGAGAGGTGGTGGAGAACTAAGTCATGAAGCAAATTTAAGCTATTGTACAAAACAGCAGAAGAGTTTAATCAGAAACCAAAAGGAATGAACTTGCTTAATCAATGAAGATGATGCGGTCAGCAGACCTTGGGTAGAAGTTCTAGACTAGGATATTAAGCTTCACCAGAACTGGTCGCCGTAGACTGTCTACCAGGACATGCAAAGTAACTGAAGTATCACAGAATGTATCAAAATATTTGAGTCAGAGCATGCCTGTGTTCAAACCCAACTTCTCCAATCATCACTTCAAAGACAAGAACATCACTTGCTTTATGTTCTAATGATTCATCTGTGAATTGGAGTCAATAGTAGAATCTACCTTATCTAGTTGTTAGAACTGATGATGGTGCTATTTGTAAATCATTTAACACATTAGTCCATAGCAAGTTTACTAAGTGCAATATGCCTATGATCCGGAGAATTTATTCCTATCTGCTTAAGCATCCTTCTTTCCAATTCAGTCACAGGTATTTTAAGGTTCTTGCTTATTTTCTCTTTCATTTTCTTGGGAAAACATTTTTTAGATTTTATAAGTATTCAATATTTTCTTTAAACTATAAGTTGCTTGACTATAATATATTCCAGGACTGCACAAAATACTTGCCTTTTTTCAGAAGTTGAAGAAGTAAGATTCTTTTGCATATAATATAATTCCTCTACATGGTGTTAAAAGCAACTGGTCCTTTGGTGAGAAATTTAAAAAATCAATTCAAAATTCAAGGTTTAAAGAATGCAACCACAAACTCTGAAATTTTCCATTAGGTTAACTGGTATGTCTTTTGGTATCAAAATACCAGTTTACCTATTTATAATTCTGTAACATGTATGGACTTCAAGTTATAATACCATAGCAACGATTAGATTAATTCCAGTCATATGTGTCTTAAACAAGCAGTAATATTGTTTTGTGCTGAGGAATCTTGCACATGTTGAAATATAAGCACATAGATCCATAATTTAAGAAAGATTAAGACATTCACCAGTCTTCTTTTCACCACCGTAACACTGTGGTATTGTTTGTCTGTTAGCTCACCACCCACTAATAGTTGGAAAAGCCCTTTGAGTTGATTTCAACAAGGAATTCAGTTGAGGAAGAAATGAAATGCAAAGAATGTTCAGTGTGTGTTGGATAATAAGTACACGATATGCTGTATTTCTGTATGAAGTCCTTCCATTCTCATTCCCCAAGAATTCTCAAACTCAATCACAAAACATACCCTGACCTTTAACAACTTGCTGGGCTGAAATGTTAACCTTCAAGATTCTGCAAAATTCTTCTTTAAACACTTCCTCTGAAAAGCGAATAGCTCAAAGTGCTAAAATTGTCTCCTATAATAACCACAACAGGATCGTAACAAACCTGTATTTAAAAACCAAATAAAGCCTTCCGTGGGGGCGGTTCACCACTTCCCCTTTTTTAACGTGCAGGAACTAATTTAGCTGAGAAGATAAAAGCAAGAGCTGCCTACAGATATGTAGGGAAGCTAGATCTAAGAACACGAAACGCCTCAGTGGCAGGGCAGTGTGGGCAGTTTTCTGCACGAAGAGCCCTCTCTTAGAATGTCACAGGTGGAAACTAGAGAACCTGCAACTGTACTTGCACTGAACTAGACTGAAGAAGGAAGAAAAACACCCCAAATTACTTTCAGCTAGAACTAGTCCCTACTTGTTTAATTTTACATCCACTTTCCATTTATTGCCACTGTGAAGATGTTCAAAAACCCAAAGCCAAGATGAAGGGCTATTCTCAAACTGTCAATAACATCAGGAGAATAAAGACCCAGATGGCCATACTCCCGCCTCTTCTTCACAGAAAGAACTCAGGAAATGCCTCCTCTTCTATAAACCTGTCCCTCTTGCAGAAAAGTGGTCATCCAACCCCATCCCAGATGGTCTAAATATAACTTCCACACCACACATCCCATCACGCCATGGGTTCACTACACATTTATTATTTGGCAAATTCACTTCGAGTTTGATCAATTTGTTAGTCATTTACTTGAGCATCCATCTGCGGGATATACTGTGTGCACTCTGATAAATTACAAGCCCCAAGAATATTGGGTACAAACCTTGATAGCTCAACTTGTGTATTTTCTAGTAGTGTCACTATGTAATAAATGTTCTATGACTTCAATGAGATGAGTGGAAGTATACACAGATATAAAGGGCAGATTCTGACCATCCTGTCTCACCCTTACAGACAACTTTTTATGAGGCTATTTGTAACAGTATTTCTCTGCAACTTTTTCTGTAGATTTTTCCTTTTTTTTTCAAAATAAATAAAAGTCTGAAAAGCAGTGAATCCTATTATTTTTTAAGCAAAATAAAACCCATGGTCAAAAATATGTTGTTTCAGCAGGAAACCTTTGTATTAATTTGAATGTAATTTGGCAACATGTTTTTTGCTCTATTATTGTCACAGTTGGTTTTTTTGAAAGATGAAGTCTAAGTACTAGATTAGAAGAAAATATACATGCAGGTTTGGCTGTGTAAGAGACACAAGCACTAGGAAGAAAAATGAAGTAAATGATGAACATTTTCAAAAATTGACTTCTTTTCACCTAGACTATAATTTGAACATTTTCACTTATGCCTTCTTAGGATATCCCAGTGTAATAGAACATTATATTTATTTTCCACCTTCGTCATAAATGTTTTCTCTGCATGGATGACATTGTATCAAAACTTTTTTATCTATATATTTAATTTATCCAATTTTCACTCTCTAGAAATACATTTGCTTTTTAAAAAGTATTTAGAAGATAACTTCCTACCTAACGCAAGAGATTTTGAAATTTTTCAAATTATGTGAATTTTCTATGCTACCGATACATCTATTTATTGCAGACCTGAGTTTATAATTTATCTAAATATTTTTAAATAATTTCAAAAGTGAAGGGAAAAAACACACAACCAATTAGTTCTCCTACATAGCTAAATGATAACTGCAATTCTCTCAAGTAATAAAATTGGTCATGAAGTGTGACCCTCACAATTCAAAGCATGGTATAATCAGTCATTATTTGACCTGAACATTTTTAACATTTTTACTCCATCAATTTCACTGTCAGTGAGAAAAATTAGGTAACTTCCCTCTTTCTCTATGCTCATCCTGTCCCTTGTGTTAGAGGAGAATTCTGGGGAAGCAAAGAACTGGCAGCTTGGGCTTCTTCCAGGGATAAAGGACCTGACTTTAAAACATAATGCAGTCCCCCTTCTTATTCTCATAAGTTCTAAGCAGAAGGAAAATCAATCACTGATCTGCACAAAATAGGTCTTGCAGGCTTTTAAATGATTGCAAACTCCTCCTCTCTACACCCATAGTTTTGTTGTATCATTTTGTAGATCTTCCTATTCATAGGTGAAGCCTATTTCTCCACCCTTAAATCAGAGTCAGTCAGGACTTGAACTACTCCCTGGCATGTTAGCAAATATAACACAGGAGAGGGTTGAAAATCTTTGCACTTTGAATTTGCCTTCTTGCTGCTCTGGAAGCAGTTCATTTGCCACATGAATAAGTCCCATTGAATGAGTCTGCTGTTTGCTAACAGGCTTGCTGTATGGTTGAGAGCAGGCGTGTGTGCTGGGTAATGAGAACTGGTGTGCTGGATGTCGAGAGACACACAGCCTGCATGGTCCTACACTACAGCTGGCAGTGAGTCAACCACCTGACCTGCAAGTGAGGCCACAAGGACTGGTCAGACTGCAAGCTGACAGCAGACCTGAGGGCAGCCAGTGAGTGACAACCAAGAGCAAAATGACCAGATAATCCCAGACAGACTACCAACTCAGAGATTCATAAACTAAATAAATTGCTTTAAATCACAAGTTTTAAATTTTTTACAATATTAAAAGCTGGCGACTGGCACAGACTCCAGGAAGATAATGATCCGTGCCTCCCGAGAACCTGCCATGTTGGGTCAGGGAGGTTCCATTCAGAAGACAACTAGCCTACCCTCCTGGTGAGTGGCATGACCAGTGCAGACCCCAGAAAGAGAAATATCTGTGCCTCCCATGTGCCTACCAGTGCTCGGGCTGAGAATCAAGACACCCCCTACCCCCATCTCCCACCCCCCATAAGCAACGTGCTGGTTCAGAGGACCAACCAAATTGATAGCAACTAAGGTACCTAAAGTAACTTAATGCTTGTATTGTTTGGTTGATTCTGCAGGCCTGGGGCCGGCAGTCTGAGCATCCCTTGGGAGGATGACAATGTGCAGTGTAGCAAATATGGGGGATTTCCTTCTGTCTTGTCTTTGAGGCCCAATGTTGTTCTCATTGCTTTGCTTTATTCTGATTAATTTTTTTTTTGCTTTATTTCATATTCTGTTTTGTTTGGTTTTATTCTGTTTTGTTTTTGGTTTGATTTTACTATACCTGGTGGACTGGCCAACTATTGTGAAGATAACAAGATATACTATAGTAGCTTTTGTTTTCCTTCTTGCTTTGAAGTTCTGTACCAGTTCTACTGCTTTGTTTTCATTGACTTTGTTCTGTTATGTTTTGTTGGATTTTACTCTTTAAAATGAAATTTAAAAAGAAAACAATATTAAAAGCTGATAGGATGACTCTACGGGAAAAGAAATAGGATGTGTTTGTTAAAGAAATACTAAATTTCTCAAATGGAATTTGGATTTTACTCTTCCTGAAAATTAATATTTGTCCTAGTAGAGGCATATATGCTTGCCCTTAGCATTTTTTAGTTTAATAAATGTACCTTTCATTCACATTTATACAGTTGTTCAAAAGAAACTTTAGCCTACAAAATGTGTAAGATGTGAACCAAAGAGCAAGAAAACCAAAGGAAGACTTAGGTTTCTCCCATATCTTTGAACAACCTAAGAAGTCTAGAAGCTTTTCTGCAGATGAATGCCTCAAACTGGCTACGCTGGGAAGAAAGAATGGGACAGAGAAGGGAGCATTTCTGCTAATGGAATGAAATTCATGAGAAAAGTGGTTGGAGATTATCACCAAGAGAACTGAAAGAGATGCCGGTAAGACAGCAGCAATCTCAGAGAAGTAGAATCAACAGGGACCTGAGAAATTCTCATAAGAGTGCCTTGTGAAGAATCCAAATTACATACCTGTTGTCTGGCCCTCTGAGAAAAATCAGCTTATCAAGTTTCTAAGAAATTGTTACAAATGTGCAATACAATACATTTTATGCATTTTCCCAGCTTGGTGTGGTGACCTTGGAAAGACTGCTTAGCATAGCTGGAAAACAGTGCACAACCTCGTGGAAGACTGAGGAGAGCCAGGATGATGGAGCTTTCCTCTCAATCTCCCCCACTCCCATGGTACAGTAGAGGAAACCAACTTCTGTAAAAAGGTGGCCGGAAACTATCTGGGTTTTATTACCTAGAAACAGACAAAGGTGCTTGGGGTCAAGAATTATTCAGAAAATGTTTCACAAACAAATCTCTTTTAGGCACATACCAGTTGTATATCTTTTTCACCAGAAAGAATCACACTGACATGATTCCTGGTTTCAAATGAAGTGGTGAATAGATATAAAATACTAAGCCAATATGCAGCTAGTTTCATCTTCACTAGAACTAGCACTTTAAATAATGATCCTTTCTTCCTCCGAAGCACTGTTTTGTTTTTAGTATTACGGTTATTTCTGAACATGTACTACACTTTTTGGTAAGCTTCAAAGCCACTCAAAGGGAAAAGTGTTATGTTAACTCTTAGCAAATACCGAAAGACCAGAGGAACTACACAATGCTTCAGGTAGTTGTTCAATGTTCTTTTATTTTAGTGAAAGAAATGAGAGGAATCGATTCTTGAATATTTACATAATCAACAAACATCCAAAGGAAAAGAAATTATTGAGTAAAATTATTTCACTTCAAGAATGAAGAAAGTTATTGAGAAGTGGTGAAAATGAGTAAAATCTACAAAAAAACGTGGTAAGAGGTGGTTTGTTAAAGCAAGTCTCAAATCCTCAGTCAAGAACAGAATCACACAGATGTCTAACATAAAGGTGCACTCTAGAGGAAAAATGTTCTATCTTTAAACAAAATAATTTAAAAATATTTCTTTGTTGTTAATTCAAAGTACTTTGATATTAATTCACATACTTTTAATTTCTGCACTAAATACTGTATTTCCAAGACAGAAGAAAACCAGAAGGCACTAAGTTGTAAAACAAAGACAACTCCAGGCTACTTTAAAGGGATGATTTCCACGTAGCCATCAATTTAATTCATTTGATCAAATGTTTTATTTTAATTCTCACCTTTTCTGCTCCTAGGACATCCTCACTCTGTTTTTCTTTATTCTTTGGGAGGAATCCAAGAAAATCACATGATTATTAGGAAGAGTTGTAAAAATTCTTATCTCTGCCTGTGAGGGAGGGAAAATCGTCTCCATATTAATTAGAACCTTAATTTTGAACCAGAGTTAAATAATTTTTAAACACACAGCTCTCATTTCAATTCTCCAAAGCAGTCATAAAGGCTAAATTATCTCTTACAGGCAATCCATAAGCAAGGCAGAGGAAATGGTTGATGCATTTCCCTTCCTCTCTAAAATTACAACTGCCAAACCTCCTGATTTTTGTCCCAGTAAGACAAATAAATTCAAAGACCTGGGGCTTTTTTTTCTGGCCTTTGTCATTAATTTTAGAGATGGTTCTGGCATCTTCTCAAAATATATACATATATATGTACATATACATTTCTAAAATGGCACAAAGTAGATTCAAACAGGTACAATTTCAAAGCTGAGCAAAAAAAAAGATTAAGCATTCATACGACAAATTGAACATCTAAAAAGATTTTAGGGCAAGTTCCCTTTGAAAATTCTGCCCTTGAGAAATAGTTCACTTTTCATCACACATTCAGATTTTCATTTCATTTTTGCTACTTTCACAGAGCTTTCAGAAACTATTTCTACTCTGTGGTTGTGCTTTACCACTACATCAAATAGCAGAAAGCACTTTTCCCCCTTACCTTAAACATGACTACAATCTGAATAAGTTAATTTTATTTTTCTTCTGTTGTGAAAGTTTACCCCCTCATGTCTATAAACACATTTCCAAGTTGTCTGTCCCACATTTAGATTTGAGTAGTTTATCTGTCACAAATACATCGTTGGACATTATGTCCACAAATCCTTTAAAGAAGCCTATTATATTTCATTTTGAACAACTGCAATTTGTTGGAATAGCAAGCAGCAAAACTACACATGCTTGCATATATCCTGAAAAATTATAGAATCTGAAAATTGTATTTTACAAGCAATTTAGCAACACGTTTTACCACATTGCTTCTGCTAGCACGGCAAAACTCGGCCTTATACACAAGGCAGATTTTTTCTGAAATAATATTTTTTGATAATAGATTTTAAATTTTGAATAACACTAGCCATCATTCAACACCCTAACCCTTAGCAATGGGAGTAACACCATGATTTCTACATTTAATGAAGGTAGATAAAGTTGTGAGAAAAGGAAATAAAGAAGCAAAAGTAAATAAATAGGGAAAGAAAAGAACAATAAGAAAGAAACAAGAATTCTCTCCTGGCTTAGCTGTGTGAAAACAGTACTGAATTTCTAACTGAAGCTTCTTTGGAGTTAACACAGAGCAAAGGGACAAAAATCTTTTATATGCAAACATCTTTTATATGGATGCACTAAAGTAAAAAGCAGAAGCCAGGTAAGTGAAAAGTATTATTTTGGAATGATAAAATGTGACATCTATATTTAAAAAGCATCTGTTGAGCAGACTTGAAATTGTGTTCAACACTATTTCTGACAGTTACCATATATAGGAAAATCACACAGGGAAGCTGTAGTGTTTTAAAGTCGGCATTTGAGCTGGGCATGGTGGCACATAAGTGTAAGCCAGCTACTGAGGAAGCTGAGGTAGGAGGATTCCAAGTTCAAGGCCACCTAGGCTACATAGCAAAAACCTGACTCAAATCAGAACAAAATTTTTAAAGGCTGGAGATCCAGCTCAATTGTAAAGCCCCACTGGGGTCAATTCCCGGCTTCCCTCCCCGACAAAAAATCACTGAACGTTATCTATAACAAATACATCCCCAAAAGTCAGATTTTAAAATGTATACATTTGCAATTTGTGAGGTGGGGAAAAATATCTAAATTTTTTAAAAAGTGTTTTGATAACAGCACTTATAACAATTTGAACTTCAAGTGAAAGAATCAGAATTTATGTGGAGTTCCCCAAGGAATTTTTAGTTCATCCATTCTTCTTGATCCACGTCCTTTAAACTTGTTTTTAGAACCACCAGTTCAACTGAAAAAGTAAAAAATAAAAACGATTAGCTTGTGTCCCTAAAAGTGTCTTAATATTAGACAATGAATCATCCAGTTGTAGACCAACTGACTCCTTAAAATGGAATCCCTAATTAAGTTGTCACTAGGGCAGTGGAAGAAAGGGAAAGATAAGGAGAAATAGAAAGAAGTGTGGCAGCAATCCTGGCTATCATTACTCTAGGTGACCTTCAGCATCTCTGGCCCCAGTCTACCCCAAACCCAAAGCTCAACTCCATGCCACACTTGTCCAGCTAATCAACCTGAGCCTGCACCCACCTCTGCCACTTCCCGGAATTGCAAAATCTCTGAAACTTCTATTCCTAACATCCTGATCTGGGGTCACAGCCTCCCTTCCGATGGCTCTGCCATTCCCTTTCTTGCAGCCTTTCTACTTCATGAAAATATGGATTTTACCGAAAGCTAGGCTTCCTTGGGGACACCCTGCCACCCCTAACTTGTGTAGGTTTCTTAGATCACTTAGCCAATGTTTCCCTGCCATTTTCATAATAAAAACAAAACAGATTTTTATAATGCTCAAGTCTACTTATGCTACTTATGCTATCCTAAGATTTCTGGCTCATCTGGCCATGCTCAGTCCACCAGCTTAAGAAGCACTTAACCTCAGCACTCTACAATGTGCTGCGGATACAACAGACACTGAAAATGTCTGCGAAGGAAAAACCTGGGAAGTTCTCACTTAAACTATGTGTCAATAATTCCCTCAAATCCCTTGTCTCTTATTCCCACAACCAACCTGCCACTGGCCCTGCAATGATATATTTAACTCTGGGCTTCCTCCACTCTTGAATATAAATCAAACTATTCCAGAGGAGACACAGAAAACGAGTACCAACAAGATCTATGAGTCTCTAAGTTTAGGTAGGGTTTCAAGATCACCTGATAATCTTTTCATGGGCTCCTAAGCAACTCCCTCGCCACCTCCCTATTTCAAACAGTCAGCATTCCTTTGAGGATCTTGATCCTAAGTTCTCAAAGAACTTAGTTGTCCTGTGTTGTTCTTCTCAAAGAAATGGAAGCCATCTGGGAAGTGGTCCCTCAACTGCTCGCTCTCCCCCACACACTTGTACTTCATCCAGGGGCTTCACACCCAGCTGTGGGCTCACTCCTCCCACCCCACACTACACCCCACTTTCTCTGCATTCCTAGAGGATGTGGTACCCTAAATGACGCACCTCTTCTCCTACCGGTTACCTGGTATAAGTGGGCTATCATTCCTCTTTTCCTATTTCTCCTCTTCCCATCACTGTCATCTTAGCTCAAGGAACAGACACATTTAATGTCTCTTCTTCACCTCCACATGAAAACACGACTGCCCACCTTCAGTCCTCTGCATCTGCTGCTGTGGACCTCACTCGTTATTCCTCCAGCCCTCGGGTACCTTGGAATCCGGGGCCTCCCGACCCTTGCTTAGCCTTACAACTGGACTCACTTTTGCAATTCCCTCCCCTTCTTGATTTCTGTGATACTGTTCTTTTCTGTTTGTCCTTCTGTCTTTCCAGATGCTCCTTTTTAAAGTCTGCAGTGGTTCCTTCCCTTTCTACCGGCACTGGCCTTTAAAAGTTAGTGCACCGCAGATTTTATTATGAGTCATCTCTTCGCACTTTAGGTTCTTTCTCCACAGTTCTCTTCTAAGGCCCTGGTTTTAAATACCACCTACAAGCACTTGAAAACCTGTGCTTGACTGTCTCCGTCACTAGGCTGCAGATAAGTTGAGGAGAGGAAACTTGTTTCTCTTGTTTCTTCTTCCTCATTGTATTTCTGGCATCCAGGACATAACAGGTAAAAAAAAAAAAAAAAAAAAAAAAAAAAAACTTGTGAGATGAATGAAAGAATTTCGAACGCATATTTTTATTCCAGATCTTAATTTTAAGTTGCAAGGTGCTCTCCACACTGCCTGCTCTGCATTTCCATTCCAGTGTCACTCAGATGTCCAAAGCGCACGTCCCACCCCTACTGCATCACTCTGCCGCACATTCCTGTGATATCCAGACAACAGCCACCCAGCCAGTGAGCAGGATGGGGCGAGCAGCCAGAATCCATGTCTTAGTACAGCTTTGTGATTCTCAACTCTCAGAGTTAACAGTCTGGAAAGGAAGTCAGTGATTCATACAAGTGTATAGGTGTAACTCCTGACGACATATGCAGGGCTTACTGATTTTGTACCTTGTGCATACCATAAACTCATGCCTTTTTATATTTGAACATCTGTCTTTTAATTTGCTTGGAACTGCTATGATGTGCCTCTGAATTTGTTCACTTTCTTTGAAAAAGTAAATGAGCTGTCAGTTCTTTCTGGAATCCATCTAGGATTTTGTCCTTCCCTCCCCTGAACAGACTGTGTCTAGACCAGTGATAGCAAATCTTTTAGATACAAATGCCCAACTGTAACTCAAATGCCACTTTTTTATTGCAAAGTGTCAACACTGTCATTAAACCTGAATACTGAGGTTTTAGTTTATAAAGGTAACTCACACATTTGCGTCTTTTGTCCTAAAAGAAAACAACACATGTGCCATTGGTTCACCACCACAGGTCTAGATGCTGCCTGTCCAAAGCAAATAAGGCTCACCTTGCTCATAGAAGCTTTGACCCACTACAGGAGTTATTCATTGGTTGCTTTGTTTCATCTCCTATGCCACGAGCTACTAGAGGACAAGAATGCTGTCTGGTTCTCTTCTATTCTATCCCTCAAGCACAGCGCCTAGCACAGAGTAAGTACTTACCCAGTAAATTTGGGCAGCACTGACAATTAGAGGATCTTGTTAATGACATTAAGAATGAAATTCACCAAAGATAAATGGAGCAGTAAGTTAAACCATTAAGTTTTCATTCAGACCACAGTTTATTTACTTGCATTTACTGATCTTCCAAAAGGTCAGAAAATCTTCTTAAATGTAATGATAAAGCAAAATTACTTACTCAAGTGCCATAGTCATCTCATATTTGACCGCTGTTTCGTATAATTCCCTAAAATGATGTAATAGATCTTCACCTATGATTTCTCTTAAAATGCTCCTGTTTTCTGCCTTTCTGTTTTTTCTCCTGATTCCTGTCTGGAATGTGGTCCCAATACCTAGAATTCTGCCAATATTTTTCAACCTTTAAGAAAATGACCAATAGCTGGGGATGTAGCTGAGTGGTAAATGTTTGCCTAGCATATGCAAAGCTTGCATCTAACCTTCAGTACCATGGGGAGGGAGGAGAAGAGAGATGGGGAGAGAGGGAGGGGGGAGAGAGACAGAGAGAGAGAAGAAAATGAAAGAAAGGAAAGGAAAGAAAATGGCCAGGAGAATCGTAAAGATCTTTGCCCTGACACTTTTAAACTGCTAGACAGCAACTACCTACCTCTTGTCATTAAAAGAGAAAACAAATCTCTAGATATGTGTTTAAATCACTATGATTAACTAGTACTGATATTAGCTACAGGATTCCTATTCCTAATATAATAGTCAACTGCATGACATTCAAAGATTGCGAACCGTTCCTGCTGCCCACATTCTCCCCAACACACAGTCTACTATTGCACATCTGATGACTCAGCACAACACATCCACACACATCCTATTTGTAAACTGGCCAAAGCCTGGAATTCCACATTTAGAGACTCATTTCCTTAGTATATATCCTATGAATGAATATAGAATTACTTGCACCTAAACTTTAGACATTTCCCCTTTCAATAAACTTTTATAGCTTGCTTATTCCATTGCCTAAACCTGCCAGGGAATCTAAAAGTAAATAAGACAAAATCATTGTCTGAAGGAATTCACACTCCAGTGTAAATTCAATCCCCAAGTCTTACATTAAAATAGAATCTAGGCACTTGAAAAGAAGTGGGGGCTTGTGTTACTGGCGGAAAAGAAAGATAAGCCAAATTCATTATGGTAAAGGAAGGTTTTGCAGATGAATGACTATTTCAGTGCAAGGGTCAGAAGCAGTAAGAATCAGAACATCATTTGTGTGTGTCAGAGGGGAGCGATGAGGGAGGAGGCTGCAAGTGGAAAATTCTAGGCACTGAAAATGTGGAAAACAACTTTACTGGCCCATGCAATACATATATGAGACTGCGAAGAGAAAGGGAAGAGTCTTGCATACAATTTTATGGTGGAAGTTAAAGAAAACCATTGAAGTATTCTGTGTCATGGCATGATTAAATGGGCATTTTTGAAGTACAATGATATTGTTTCATTGAAGTGTAGAAAAGAAATATGCAGAAATAAGGTGGAAGACAAAGCATCCAAACTAGGTTAACTCAGAAATTCAAGTAAAAAGTGATCAAGGATTACAGCGGTGGCAAAAATCACTAGAGTACGGCTGATGAGTGATTACCAAGACATGCTGATGAGACCAGATTTGAAGACTACATTTAGAGAGTTTGGGATTCCTGCCTCGCTTAGTCACCTGAACAATAATATCAAAACTATCCAGACTAAAGTTTTCACGGATGTAAAACCGGTGGAGAAGCTGAGATCTGAACCTAAACCTCTACATCCCCAAAGCCTGGCAGAAAAACAAACATTGCCTCCCCATACACCAGGTCACTAACATTACTGCAAACCAAAATGAAGGAAAACCATTTTGGGAGTGAATCGCAGAAAACAGATTCATCTCGTTGAGTTTTTGTTATGTACATTACATAAGAAGATAGAATTTTAACATGCTCTTCAATGTGTCTCAAAAATCATTTCCATTCACTATGAGTAAAGGTACTTCTAATGAAGATAGTAGAAAAATATACCACTGATATGAAACCCCATAATGACATACATAGGTATGCTTGAGTTGGGTTAAATATAAGTGACCATTTTCAAAGTATTCTACTGTAAAATAACAAATATGCTGATGCTAATGCTATTACAATGTGTTCTCACTTCTTTCCCTTCCCTCATCAAGTCTGAATTTCCAGTTATTAGTCACTGTGGAATGTGGGATTCTCTCAAATGAGATTTCAGCCTGACAGTATCACAATTTCACCTTTCCATAGCTGAAATAATTTGAAGCATCCATATAATAACTAACACCCGGGACATGTAAATAATCTGCCACCAGCCATTGGTGATTAGGATTGTTTGTCTAAAAATGTCCTTAGGTCAGCTAGCAGGATGCTGTTCTTCTAACCTCTTCCCATTCTGGTTTTTGTTTTTTGCCATTTGCTGACTTCTCACAGGATGTGAATTTGACTGTAATGTCACAGAATCATAAAGAATTTCTGAGAATTGATCAAGACCATATTTCACTCATCTTTAAGCTTCAAAGAAATTTTTAATGTTGTTTATAAGAGATATTCTATATATTTATTAGCAATTTCTTCTTCGTGGAAAGATGACGTTCAGCCATAGAAACATGCTTTAATTCTCTTCTTAATTTTTCTCAGCATAGAACCACTCATAAGAGGAAAACAGCTATCTCATGCCAAGAGGAATAGAGGAAATCTTGGACTAAATTTGCTGATCTCCTGAAATATAAAATATTTGAAACTACATCAGCTGATCCCCAATCCATCACACCCATAAAAACATTATAATTCTGTACTATTTTATAATGTATATTTCATTCACTTGACTGATAATGAGTTCTTTTTAAAGGTATCACTGACTCAGCCACAAGTCACTGGCTGTCAGAAAGCTGGCTGATTGCCCTTCTGATAAAGTGACACACTATGAAATACATCTTTGAACATGGGCTGCTATTTAAATGGAAGCACTCACACCTTAGGAAGCAATAAAATTAATTGGAAAATGTCTTAAGAAAGATCACAAGGTGTGGCAGCCATATAGTATCCACTGTTGTTTTGGAAACAAGAGAAATAAAAGAAAATGAATGTTAATATTCTATTCAGTCCACACAAACCATTAAGAACTTTTTTAATGTGCAGATTTTCTTCTCTAGCTGGAGCAGAAATCCTGCCATTGTGAAACCTTCTCTATTTTAGTAAGAGTCTCCTTTAAAAAAAAAAAAAAGTTCTTAAACTTCAGTTCTACCATACTACTGTATTCTGACATTGAATTACTTAAAGATAATAAAGATCACTTTTCTAGAAATATCTTTGGGTCTGTACAGCACGGGGGCAGGATGAGGGTTGGACCTCCTCTGGGGAGACAGGGCCAGGCTTTTCTCCCATTGGACTCCCCACCTGTAAGTCTTGCATAACAGTTGCCTGCAGACAGAGTCTAGATTCAGACTCATTCTCCCAGATTATTTGCTTGGATTTTTCAACATCCCCAGCAGAGAGGCACTAGATTGTTTATCGTGAAAGTCAAATTTAAGTATCATAAAAAGAGAAATGAGGAGGATGGTAACACCTACCTCCCTGGCCATACCAGATGAACACACCCGAGAAATCAAAGGAAAGGTTGGCGCAGTAGACACCTCATTTCACATCTCCCTGACTCATCCTTTCCAAAGGCAGTGCTTTAGAATTTACCAATTCTAATTTGAAAACAATCTCATTTTCCTGTCAAAGAAAGCGGGACAGGTAGAGGTATCTAATCAGAAAATCAGTTTCAGTGAGGACTGCTACAGAGCACATGGTTTGTATATGCAGCACAGTGGAAATACCACTAAAAGCCCATGCACAAACTGAGTACAGACATTCTTATTTTAAACCATGCAGATAGGAAGTGTGTTCCAGTGACAGCAGTGTCTTTGTGTTGACACTTTAATTGACCTTTCCTGATTTAAAGTTAAAATATAAATCTGCTAGTCCTTCATAAAGACAAAGATTACCCGTGGAGTGTCCTCCCAGTGCTTCCCAGGAGACTGAAATGAAAATAAGCAGAACTGGAATTCCTAGCTCCTAAATTTCCTCCTGTAGTGAAGACCTGGACAGCCACAAACACTGCTTCTTTCTTTACGCCTATTTCAATGCCTCCTGTTCATTTAAGGCCTCTGTCCAAAGTGCCTAGTTCAAAACAAAAGGGAACTCAGAACGTTTATTCAGAGTCAAAATGGACAGAGCACTGTGGATTTTGCTAACTGAGCACATCCTTTTTAGTGCTTGCAACACTCATCAAACCAGCCCAGTTGGCAAGGTCCCGGGTCAGATCCTGGAGAGGCGATAAAAACAAATAAGCACGTAGGAACTTAGATTTAACAGGGGAATACCAGGGCAGGCAAATAATTGCAGTAAAAAGGTGGTCAACCCTCGACTGTCAGCTTCCCTCTGACTTCTTCAAAAGGCTTCCTTCTTCCTCAAGCTAAGCAGGCAACCCCTTTTGGCCTTTTGCTTAATATACTTTTGTTTTCCTTCATACAATATATGTGCCATGATATATAATTACATACTTACTTCATATTGATTTGTTTCCTAGGTTTCCCAGATAACCATAAGTTAAAAGAAGGTAGGCCTCTCCCACATTTTCCCAATATTACTCAGAATTTAATTTACAGTCAGCCCTATGAAAAGAAAGAAAAGACTTCATTAAACTACCAAAGCAAAGTATAAAGTACAATTAATTGATCTGGAGAGCCTTGGGAAGGAAGACTCTACAAAGAAAAGAAAATTTATGTAATTTTGATTTTAGCATTTGAAACATGAGAAGAAAGGAATGCATGAGAATTGGGTGAAATATTGAGCATATTTTGGAAGTGGAGGGGTTAGATTCAAATATGTAATTTCTGAAGATGGAAGTAAAAAATCTGGAGAGCTAAGGCACTACTTGTAGAGTTGACATAATTAAGGGTTTTGGCACTTGTTTTTATAATGTTTATAACTTTTTTGTTGTTGCTCTGCATGAAGCTATTTCCTCATCTCAAAAATAGTAATAAAGAGCAATGCTAAAAAGAAACAAATTTAACAAGTTGATTTGAGAAATAATATATATGAAGACACTTTTCTATTGAAAGTGCAATCAAAAGTTGTCCATGTTAACTACTACAAAATCAATCTGATGTTTAAATTTAAAATTATGGAAAATAGAACACAGTGATTTCTACTATTTCTTTTCCACTGTTGTTTTCTCCGTCTGACATTTTATGAAGAGTTGAATAATTCTGTTGCCAACTTCATGGTTGAGTTCAAATGTTATGTGTACTTAAATCAGCATTTAGGAAACATGCAGTTTTCTTTGGTGAGATTTGCACTAGCATTCTTTATCCCATAGGAACAAAATCAATTCTCATTTCCACTTTTTTTTTTTTTTTTGGCACCTGGAATCGAACTCACAACCTCACACTCACCAGGCAGGTACTTAGGCCTCTGAGCTAAATCCCCAGCCCTATATTTTTAGGCAGGGTCTCGCTATGCAGTTCAGGCTGGCTTGAACTCACATTGTAGCCCAAGTTGGTCTCAAACTCACAACAGTCCTCCTGCTTCAACCTCCCGAGTGCTGGGATTACAGGTTTGTGTCACCATGCCCGGCTTCATTTCCACTTTAATGAGCATCGCTCTACCCAATACTAGTGCTGGAATTGGAGGAACCAAATTACAAGTCCTAGATTCAGCATAACGATGCATCAAACTGAACCTTTCTCATTCCTGGTAATTAAAATGTGTTATCCTGCCTGCCTTCCTCTGTAGCCTTCTTTGCCCCTGGCTTTCTGGCCTGAAATTTGAATTTGCCATTATGACTCATGATGTTTTATTTCTATTTTATCTTTTACTTGTCCTGATTTTTAAATTCTATATATGAATTGAACAATTTTCTTTCTTAAATATGTCTTTGATAATAATCATAATTATATTAAAGGCTAACATTACTAAGCACCTGCTATTTATCAACTTTTGAACAAATGTTCTTGCATTCTTGAAAAACAAATCCTCCAAGATGTGCATCATCGTATTCATTTTAAAGATACAAAACTGCAACCTCCAAAATGATGAATAACTTGCCCAAGTCATGTGACTGGTAGATAGCATAATAGAATTATACCAGCTCCACTTGGATCAGTACCCCTGTCCCCCTTTTACTTCCACACTAGTCACTCACACTCATGGACAGCTGAGCTCGTCATTTCCTGCCAGTTTGCTGGCTTAAAAACAGACTCCCCCCACACACACATTCTGCCTTTCCTTGACTATCACTGATTCATTAAGCAAGGGAAATAAGGTCAGTTTTCATTTTTAATTTATTTGTTGGAAGGACTCCAACTACAGAGTCAGTAACTTTGATTATCTTTTATACACACTGCAAGCCTTTGGGAAAGTTATTTACTCATGCCAAACCCAAATGCCTGTCCTATCTGATAAGAGTCTTCCTTCAATCATCTGGAATGATCTTCTCAAATTTATCTCTGAGGCATGCTCTTAGCCCAGCTACACTGGCACTAGGACACACTGTCTGTCACATTCCTACACCCAGTCATGTCCAGAATCATAGCTCACAGCTGCCTGTGCTTTTCTGACCAGGCAATGCCAGTCACTCCCCTTTATAGAGACATAGAGTATTCCTTCTCTGAGAATTTGCTGAGGCACACTTTCAGATTTTACTATCTGAAAAGGCTTGGTTTCTTCTGAGTAATTTTCATAAATTAGCCCTACCAACATTATAAACTTGGAAATCATGAGATGTTTTTCCTTTAGTTTGCTAAGAAACTCAGAACCAACTGTTTGCCTACCTTTAGAACAACTAAGAATCTTATGGAGAAATTTTTGTATTCTTAATTTATATCTGACTTCCTTTACCATTCATTATTTACTTCTGTTCTAATTGTCACAATGACTTATGCTTTTAATTCTACATAAAATGTAGAATACTAAAAGTACCTAAAACTATTTTTCAAATTGGAGAATGGGCAAGAATACTTACTAGTGAGTATACTTTTATGGAGTAGATAGAGGTATGGCAAGATTCATAAATAAATAATGCACCAGGATTTGCTTTTCTACAGCTACTTACATCTAGTATATTTTAATTTGAATATATCTGGGTCTTGATTGGTCCAGGAAAATTGTCACAAGTTTCTAAAAGTAACACTGTCTATAGAAAATTGAAGATGTCTTCAATAGCCAAATCATTAGAAATGATATACACAACAGAATAAATAATTGTCCAATATCCATTAGGACATCATTTATGATACAAAGCAATATATCAATTTGATCTGCAAAGTAAGACCTTTCCCATGTGTTTTTGAGGGCAACCAAGCTGAAGGAAATAACAATGCTAGCAAATTTAGCAAGTATTTCCACCTTATTAGGATTGCAATCTATAAGCACAAACACAATAACATATAAAAGACCATTTTGTTAAGAATGGGGACACCAAACCCTTATAGGAATAATCCATTTGCATTTGTAAAAGTCTCAATCCAGCTTAGATCTAGGAATTTTCAGGATCAAACTTCTTACATGTTTTTTCTCACCGTCTTTTAAAACCAATGAAAACACCTTACCTTCCATTTGAATTAGGAAAATAGAAACAATGGTCCTTGTGTTACTGTCAGGGTTTAGAAACAATTACTATGGAAGCACTCATGTATGCCACCACTGGTTTTGCACAGGAAACATGCAGAAATGCAGCCACTCCTATTCACCCCCAAAATATTCAGTGAGTGGACGCCATGTGCTATGTTTAGCCCCAACTGTGTGAAACACTGGGAATATAGTGATAAATAAGATACAGAATTTGTCTTACTGTATTTTACATTTTACTAAGGTAAAATGGTACTAGTATAAATAGTATAGCCAATAACAAGTATAACTGCAACTAGTGATAAAAATCCTAAAGAAAATTAAACAAGGCAAGAAGATCCTATTTGTACAGATCAAGGAAGTCCTCTAAGAATATCAAACAAAAATACTGAATTAATGGGGGAGCTGAAGAATCACGTAGGACAGTGAGTCTACCCACAGATTAGCAAGAGCAGAATCTCAGCATCAATACTATCTTTAGGAACAAAGAAAGGAAGCCATGCTACCAGTTTCAAAAGACGGGTCATCAAGAGGAAGTTGGAACCACAGAGAAAACACAGGCATGGCTGGAGAAAACACTGTGGGCAGAGAAGGGAGAGAGAATTCTTTCATTCCTACCAGAGTGCACCCACTGCCCAAATGCAGCAGGGAGCCAAGCAGCCCTGCAGTCCACAACGAGAATCAGATTTGAAGTCAAACAAGTCCAAGCTGGCCCCAGAATGGTGCGGAGGGACAGCAAACAGAAGAGTTATCTCACCAGTAATGAGGAATGGTCATTCTAGAAGGGGAAGATGACAGAAAAGCACTATGGGGAAATTCAAAGAGAGCATTCCAGGGGGAGAACAACAGGGGTAAAGGCCCTAGAACTTTGGCAAGACAGAGCAACTGCATGAAGACTAGATACGAAAGACTGAAAAGAGGTATTATGAGAGCGTTGGCTGGAAACAGGTCATTGTAGGGTTTTTTGGGTTGTAAAGGGTTTATATCTTGTCATTACACTAAGGATTAATTTTGACATATCTCCTCCATTTGCGAAACAGATGCTGTGGAAGTTGAGCATAATGCTGATTAAAACTTGCCTGCCAGTGTCAGGGAGAATTGGCTTAAACCTGGTCTCATCAGCATGGCAGTGTAGAGCAAGATCAAAGTTCTCCAGCCATGTGGGCTGCATGCCAGCTTCAAGCTCAACAGTGCACAGAACTCAAATGGCTTCACATAAAAAATTGTGAGCAAGCATGCAAACAAACAGAATTCATGGTTCTGCTATCACACCCTTTCTACCACATAAATACAGGGAAATTTTCACTGATTTCTAGTTGCGAATGTCACAGCTGATCCAAGGCCTGGCCTTGTCTTTTTCTCTTCGTTCCTTCTAAGAATCACATTTATGAAATCTCAGTGCCTGACTTCCATTCCTTTACATTCTTCTATGAAAATGGTGAGATAAAAAAAAATGATGTTATTAGTGATAAATTCTAGTTTTTTCCAGAAACGATCCATTGCAAAGTATGGCATAATATTGCCATTAGATTGCTAATAACTTCAGGCACTGTAAGCATTATTCAATGTGAACTCATTATTTTCACTGTTTTCCATTCATAAACAAAAATTTATTTAAATCAGTAATTACAGATAATATTTCCTCCTTTAAAATTCATGGGAGAAACAATATAAACAACAAAGTCTTTACTCAGAATTTTTAAGACACACTAAATGATTATTTAAGGTATGTCAGATAATCATTTGCTAAATAAGTAATTTGTAAGTATCTGCCACATGTGGCGGTAGCATTAAGAACCCAATTGGCATATGGTCCTGGTCCTGCCCTTTAACCTCTTCAAGGTGAATGATTACTGACCACATCATTTTATTCCCAAGGCAGCTACAACAATGTCTTTGTACAGTAGGTGCTAAGCAACTACCTGTCAAATGAATGAGCAAGTGATTCCATTTCATGTATAAACTTCATCCAGATGAAGCCATTTTCTTAATAGTTAACTTCTCACATCCAGAAAAGCACATATCAAAATATCAAGCTTGCAAGTTTAAACAGACAAGTGATTTTATTTAAAGTATAATTGCTAAAATTAAGAGCTGAGAAGGGATGTGAAAAATGATACATCACTGAGAAAAAAAATACATAAAAACATGTTAAAATTAAACCTTTAAATAAAGTTTTGACAGAAAAAAAATAAAACCATGTCTGACTTTTCTAGTAAGAAGAAAAGATTACCGGTTCCTGGGGAGAGGGATGAAATTTATAATCCAATAATCCAGTACTTGCTGAGACCCTTATATAAAATACTGCCCTTTTAAAGTGTGCGATTTAATTGGAAGCAAATTGCCACAGCACATAGGATGGCAAGGATAATGTCTGCTACTTCCAACATTTCTCTGGAAAATTGTGCCCCAGGTTCACTTAATAAGAACATGTGGAATGTGTGAATACACCAAAAACCAGTATTTTCTACATAATAGTGACATTTTTCTTCATTTTCCCCACTCTTATGGCCCTTCACACATGAAAAAAATTGCCTAGCCTCATATTAGGATAGGTATATAATCAGAAATAAAGTGAAAATTCCCTGGTGCCTATTCTATGATCAGTAAACTAATTAAACTAATAGTAATGTGTTCCCTAGTAATCTCTGAGTGCCTTGAAACCCAAAATTGTCTAAATGTTTGGTGATCTAAATATTAAAACACTATGTTTTTGAAGAACCATTGCAGGATTAATAGAAGATTAACCAAATGAATGTGCCTCGTGCTGGATACTGGAGAATATTATGTAGAAACACTATGTGAAGAAAAACACGGTGAAGAATTCAATTTCCACATAATTAAAATATAAGCTGAAATTATTTTGTTAACTCACAAGAGGAAAAAATTATTCCAGCAAATCTGGCCAAAGATCTGCTTATTTAAAGAAATAAAAGAAGTTCATTGTATCCAGATTTAGGATAAACCTGTTACCACGAGGCGAAGCATCTGTTGTTACTAGCATTTTGTGCATGTGTATGAATATGAATTGGACATGAATTTTACTTTCATAAGCTTCTTTCTCCAGCTAATTTCCAAAATCCTAAAGTTTCTGTGAAATTTAAAGGGAAAT
>RJWM01012116.1:0-57467 GCA_004363535.1 Dasyprocta punctata | reverse complement strand
GAGTGATAAAACAGGTGAGTAGAGAGGATAAAATGTTGGGTAATATTCATGGCTACATCTTCAAGCAAAAATAATATAAACAAAAATATTTCCTGCTCTTCTCATACAGGCACAATTTCAAACCATATCCACTTAATAGTAATATTACTGAAATTGGGCTTGATAAGAGTTGATAGTGCCAAGAATGCTCATTACAGCTTCAGTGTACTGCACACTCATCTCAGTAACTGTTTTGGTGAAACCACAGCTAACCCTAGCCAAAACAAGTAAAAAACTAATGTCCCTGGGAAGCTACCTTGAAAAGAAGGAAAGACTCAGTTATGAGATAGCAGATAGAAAGTTACATTTCAAGCAACATACCAAGAATCTCACTTAAATTGTGGATTCATTGCAATGGGTGATTCATCTTCTCCAAGCTTGCTTTTTATAATAGAGGTATGTGAAAATCAGCTATCCAATGAAGCAATGAAACCTTTAAAACTGCTTTGTCATATGCAAACCAAGTACCTTGCATTAAAAGACAAACCCTTGCAGTTTTCCATAAGAAAAAAAAAGTGAATACAAAGAGCAGAAGCAATTATTCAAGGCCATTATTTCATCATATGTGTCTCGCTGAGTGTCATTCGACCACAAGCTGTGAATTCTCCCTGCTGCTAAGGACACTTGTCTTGAATTTTCAGAAGAGACTGAAGTTCAAAAGGTAGCATGTGTTCCTCTTTAGCTAGCTCCATAACTAGATGAACTGATGACATATCAGAGGCTATTAAGGCACAGTTGTTAGAGCAGATAGTAAGCAATTGAGATTGACCAGCCTACTAATCTTTTGTGTGATATATTTTTTTAGGAAGATAGGTTACGTGCACTTTTGTAGACAACCAACACCACAGCTGCAAAACTATTCAAGTGTTTGCATGATTACATATCAGGAAAACTGAACTAGTCATTCTTTATCAGTGCATCCATTCATTGCATCCGTACATCCATGAATAAAGTGGCTGCCATGACGGATGGCTTTCTGGTTTCACTACTCGAGTCAGAGAGGTCACTTCTCAATGTGAGTCTATGCACGTGTTATCCATAGAGATATGCCAGCTAGCCAAAAGCATGTCACCTGAACTTAACAACATCTGACAGTGTGTGATTGAAATCGACCATACTGAAGTAAATGTGCTTGACTCACATTTGCTCATGCAGCTGTGAGGAGGTAGACCCCGCATGCATGTCTTCTGTTATATCAGAAATGAGATGATTTTCCAAAAGTTAGATTACTGGCCAGAATTTTAGAGTTATGAAAACTAATTCATAAATTTATTTTAGAAAAACAGTCACCACTGGTAGCACATTTCAATGACACAAAATGGGCCACAAAACTTTCTTGGTCATGGGACATATTCAACCTGCTCAGTGAACTTAATCTGTCACCTCAGGAGAGAACAGCAACAGCGTGCAAATCAGCAAAGTAGCCTCTTTGAAAGCCAAACTGGAATTACGGAGATGACGCATGAACATGTGGAGTTTTGACATGTGTCAAACATTAATAGAGATCTTGAAGGAGACTGAGCCAGGGCTTTCTTTCTCCTAGCTTGTACATGGTCACCTGTCTCAGCTTTCAAAAAAATTTGAGCATTACATCCCAAGCACAAGGGATCCCTGAACTGGGAAGGAATGGATCCATGACTTGTATACGTGAATGGGCAGGCAAATGAGCTTTGTCCATGGTAGAAGATCAACTGCTTGAGGTCACAAATGATGGGGACCTTAAAACTATTTCTGAGACAACTTTGACTCTCCATATGATCTGGATTAAAGTCAAGGCAGAGTATCCCAAGATTGTCACAAAATCGCTAAAAAGCCTACTTCCAAGTGCAGCGTCCTATCTTTATGAAGCAGGGTGACAGTGACAGCAACCATAATGAGATTATGGAGTAGACTAGACATAGTCTATACACTTTGGGTGTCACTATGTACCTTGATGCCTAGGAAGGACTGTCTAATTGCAGGAAATCAAGCTCAGGGTTTCCACTGATTCTGCACTGTTATGAGTTGTATAATTATTTAATTATATATTACAAAGTAATAATAATAGAAATGTATAATAAATTACTGTAATTTGAAACCATCCCTCTATCTCCAACTCCTTCTTAACCCTTAGTCCATGGAAAATTTGTTTTCCACCAAACCCATCCCTGGGGCTAAAAATGTTGGGGACAGTTGGCCTAAAGCACAATATTTTCTTGTACCATGAGGACATGAATAGTTAGCCCAGGAAAGAGTGTTGTTATTTTACTTTTGGGTTCTGTATCTTAGAATATAAAATGCCATTCTTACATAGAATGTAGACTTTAAGTTTGGAAACATCAAAAGGTTTTTTGAGTTTGCTGCCTTTATATCTTCAGTTGTTGAATTCAATGCGCTGTCCTTTAGAGGGCAGTGATACTGGGGAAGAAGATGTTCCCAACTGGGAAAAGCCCTTGAAACTTTTGTATAATGCTATATGTAGAGCAGAACTGTTCTTTTATTGTGGCAAGAACTTCAAATGACTTGTTTCAAAATGACAGCTATTTTTTTGTGTTTTTTTTTTTTTTTGGTATTTTTGAGAAAAGATTTCACTATGCAGTTCAGGTTGGGTGAACTCCATTTGTAGCCCAGGGTGACCTTGAACTCACAGCAATCCTCCTGCCTCAGCCTCCCCAGTACTGGGATTACTGGCAGGCACCATCATGCTTGGTGACTGTTATCTTATAAATAATGGTATAGTATGGATGGTGCAGTATAGCAAATGAGTGTTTAAAATCCTAGTAATTCTAAGAAGAGTTTAAGAGTGTGCATGTAATTAAATTTCATTTGGAAATTATTTTAATTGCATGCACTAATATCTTTTCTTCTTTATCTGAAGGAAATCTGTATGCAAGACAGGATTTGGCCTATATGAGGAATCAAAACTACCTAAAACTATAACATTATATATTATTGTTTTGGAAGAATTTTCTTATTATTTATGCTGCTGGCTGTAGGTAATGTAATGAGTAGTTTAAGTGATATATTGGAAGATGCAAGGCATTCTAAAAGGAAGCATAAGATCAGGCTGAAGACAGGATGTAGCCAGCAAATGAAGGAAAAAATGTAAACCAAAATGGAGTTCTTGTTTGGTTTTGATAACAGTAGGAAAAAAGGAGACATGAATCCAGATTTTAAAAATAGCATTATATCAGTGATTAGTTATGGCTTATGGGTGGTTTCGATGGCTTATACATTTGAATTAGACAAATAGAAATTGAGTTCTGGACATTTATTTTATAATTAATATTTGGTTTTATTATATTTAAGTTTCATATAATGGACTTTGATGTGATTTAGTAAAAATACATTGTACAAATAAATGTTGTTATGAAATCTTGTATTCTTTGGATGAAAGACTTCAATCTGAACACAGAAGTATAGAAGGCGTTATCCAGATATCCATTTATTTATAATCTAAAAATTATTTGACTCATGATTGATGCATAGCCTCATTTTAGTACTTTGATGGGGATAAGTTTGAAAAATGTTTACTTGGTTTGAGTTATATGATTGTGGAAAGATCACATATTTTTCCTTTTAAAGGCAATTGACCACATATTTTTTCTCTTTTATATACAGTACCAAAAATAAAAACTCTATTTTAGAATTTAGAACTTTCTGTGGGTTTGGTCCTTATCAAAGTAAGCTTTTTTATATTAGAAAAAAGTGAAAATTGATCTGATTTTTAAATAAAATACAAAATAAAATTTCACATGACTAGACTTATATAACTTTTAATGACTGTGGAATTTCAAAAAACACATATCATTTTTTTTTTGTACCAGGGATCGAACTCATGACCTTGCGCTTACCAGGCAGGCATTTGTGCCACTAAGCTAAATCTCTGGCCCCATTATTTGATATTTATTTGTGATTTTTTGCTACATCTTGCACAGAATAGAATAACTGTACACTTTTGGGAAAGAATTATTTTCCCCTCTTCTATTTTTGGTTAAAAAATACCTTCTTTATAAATTAGGTGGAGCACACGCTATCCACATTGCTGTGGAAAACTGACATACTTGTTAACCTGAAAGTCACTGAGCACTGAAGTTAAAGATCTTTCTGAGTGAAACATACTTTGATGAAATCTATGTAATGCAAACATTAAGAGATATTAGGATATAGTTTTCTTTTTCTTTTTTTCTTTCTTCCTTTTTTTTTTTTTTTTTTTTTCTGGTACCAGGGATCAAACTCACAACCTTGCACCTGCCAGACAGATGCTTAGTCCACTGAGCTAAATCCCTGGCCCTATGATATAGTTTTCAAATTTAACCTAAAATATTAGACATTTTAGCAAGGTAGATTGTATGATTAAGAATGATTTCTCCCTAAGCAATTATTGATTCATTTTTATTCATTCAGTAACTTCATATTGACTCTGAGTCACATAGTTCTCTCTTAGGAGCTAAATGCATAGTGGTAAATTAAAGATATTTCCTATCTTCATGTGATTGAGAGTTGAAAGAGTTTCATATAAATTATTCTTTCTGCTTTTATTCTTCCAAATGCTCATATCTATTGTCAAAAGTTATTTGTTTACAGTGAAGCTTTTGATGAAGGCAGAAAATACTTAAGAGAAATGACTTGAGAACACACAGATCTGAGAACTTTCTGTATCATTTAGAATCTTTCTGAATTTCTCTGTCTCTATTCTCATTTGTGAAGTAGAGGTTCATAGCATTGATTATTTCAGTACCCAGTGGTAGCACCAGAATTCCTAACAGGAGAGGGCCAAAATTTAGCTGGAAGAGGGCTCCCAGGGCTTATCTGGGAGGGTAAACCTTAATAGGGCAAATACATTTTCTTTTATGTAGCTTGGATGCTTTTTGTTTGTTTTGGGGGATAGATGGGCAGAGATTTTTGGGAATTCCTACTCTCTTGTAAATGATCCCTTGGGCATTTCCAGTATTATTTTATTTTATTTTATTTGAAAGATAGTGAAATTCAACAAAAGATAAGCACTATTAGTTTTTAACTCAACATGCAGAAATAAATGCATACATATATAAGTCTGACTATACATACCTATACATACATATGCATGTGTTGATTTCTGTATATGATTATTTAAGACATTACAAATTAATGTAGTATTATATATGCTATTTTTACTTACATATACTTACAACATACTTGCGTATATGTATCCTATTATTGCTGTTGTCGGATATCACGGTCCAGAAGGAAATTCAGTTGACAACTTGAAAAGCATTATTTTCAGAATTCGGGCTAGATGTTTCACCTTTGTGTTTATTAATTTTACTGGTCTTTCATTTTCTTTTTTGTTGAATCTTTATCTTGTTTTGGTATTTCAATTTTAAGTTGCTAAAGGTAGACAGTAAGACATAGAAATTCACACCCAGAAAAATTCACAAGAGATGAATCACATTCTTCTGTGATTTTTATTTGTTATTTTTATTGGTGTATGTTTGTGACACATAATAATAACATTCATTTTAGAGACTTGGCCCCCAAATGCATACAATGCCACATATATAATCTTGATAGTTTTGATTCTATTCTATACCTCCCTGTGTCACTTGATCACCTTCCCCATGTTCAAAATATATGCTTCATTTTTCCTACTATCTCTCCTTTACTTTATCCTTTAATTTATTTATAGTTCGCATTTCTCATATAATGTAAACCATGTGATATTTGACCTTCTGTGTCTTATATTACTTGACGTTTTTGGACTTAAAATCCACCCATTTTCCTGCAAATAACTTGACTTTACTTTTCTTTGTGGCTGAGTAAAATTCCACTGTGTATACCCTGTATACTATGTTTTCTATATCCTTTCATCCATCTGTTGATGGGCATCTAGGCTATTTCCATAGTTTAGTTATTGTGAGTTCCAGTGCTATAAACATGAGTATGTATTTATCACTATACAGTAGTATGTTTTTGACTCTTTAGGGAAACACCCAGGAGAGGTATAGAGCAGTCAAGTGAAATTTTTACTTTTAGATTTTTGCGGAATCCTCATACTGATTTCCATAATGGTTATGCTATTTTACATTCCTACCAACACAACAAAGAGTTTCTTTTCTCCTACATGTTTGTCAGCGTTTGTTAGTTTTTGTGTCCTTGATGACAACTCGTTTGGCCTGAGTTTTAGATGTTAGTGTTAGGGTGGGTTTCTATGCCCTCTTTTCTTTTCATTCTAAAATATTTTTCTTAAATCATCCTTTTTATCTCTCTGCTTTCATTACCTTGTAGACACCACTGATGTAAAAATCAGTATCTTCAGGCAAGTTCCGTCTTTGAGTTGTAAACTTGTATATTCAACATCTGTAATCCTTTCACTCGAATAATACAGACATCTAATACAGTCTTTGTCCAAAATTGAATGAATGATATTAACCTATGAATCCACTTCTTCTCCAGTCTTTCCTGGTCAGTACAAAGATATCATGTCAATCAACTGGACACCTATTCATTCAACTATATGTCTGCAGTGTGTCAGGAACTGTGCTATTGGGCAAGAATGCACTGATGAGTAGGAGTCTTGGTTGCTACTCCAACTAATCTGCCATTATTCTTTACTCCTCACATCCAATCTGTTGCTAAGTCCTATTACAGTAGTACCTTGGTTCACAAAATTAATTTATTCTACAATTTTGGAAAAGATGACCATGTTCATGTTCCTGTGGGAAAGACAGCAGTAGTCATGTTAGTTACCCAATGCAGAATTCTCAAAGAAAAACAAGATTTTGTCAAATGCTTCTATTTGCAAACTAAATTGTTTGCAAACAAAATTATTTAGGAACCAAGGTACCACTGTATTCTACTAGAAAACATGTTTCAAATCATCCCTCTTGTCTTTATCATGAAGCTGCCGTTATTTGTGAGCTGAACTTCTGTAACATACCCCTAAGTACTTTTGTTATGCTCATTATTAGCCTTTATTCTATCTATTTCTCCAATGTGATCTTGATAAAATGTTTTAAATGCAGTTCTTATCATGAGTTAACATGATATAGGATTCTTGGTTACACTTGGAAAGTAGCACAGAATTCTGACATGAGCCATCAGTCCGTGGATAACTTAGCCACTGCTCACCTGTCTGCCTTCGTCTTCTTCCCCCCACTTCCCTCTGTATCATACCATCTCATGGGTGTTCTTTGTGTTCCTTGAAGGCTCAGGCTAGGTTCTTCCTATTATGAAACTTTTGACTCAAGTCACTTACTGTGCTTAGGAAGCTAAGTGCCCACTCTATCTTGCTTCTAGCAAGGAAACTTTCATTTATTCACTGAGAAGAATCCTAAAGATATTATTTGTTCACTATCCTTCCTCTAAAATATTGTAACCTGCATGACAGCAGTGTCTGTATCAATTTTATTTAACCACCAACACGCTGACACTAGAATTACTCCTGGCACAGCAACTGCAGGACAAGTATCTGTTAAATGGATCAATAAATATTAAATATATATATTTACAATTCTTAGAAAATGTTTCCTATTTAAATTCCAGAAGTCAGTAAATTCCCTAATCGATGATAATGATTTTCCATAGGTCTTAATGCTTTACAGATAATTCAAGAAAAGGAAAATGGTAAGTAAAATAAAATAAATATTTATAGTAGTTCATTGTGTTTTCAAAATTTATTATTTTTATATTAGTCAAAGCACATGAAGTGGTTTGGTGAGAAATCTCTACCCAACAAAAATGTCCTCTACCCCTTAAGGTGATAGTATGTGTGTTTTCACCTCCACAAGTTTTTGTTTCTTTGTATTAATTAAGCCCGAGACATCCAATGTTTTAGAGGAAAGAATACACAGATGAAATTGAAGGATCACTTTTCAGTTTTTAGTATTCAAAATAGATTTTTTAGGTCAATTGATAAGGATAAAACTTTAGAAACTCAAAGATTTCATTTGAAAAGATGAAAATGTGCTGATAGAAAAGAAGCAAAAGCAGGAGGAGTAGGATTGGAATATTATAAACTGATAGCGAGGAAGATACAGGAGATGAATTAAGTTTTCCAGTGGCAAGGACTGAGGAAAGCCCTTCCAGGAAGAGAACCTGGGCAAGAAGGGAAGAGAACAAGAAAAATGGTCAACTGTTCCTTGACCTATGCCCAGCACAGCCTTTCACTCTTCCCCTCCTGGATGTTAACACCCAGGCAGCTGGATCATGATTATCAAACATATTTTGGAATTCAAAAGCAGATGAGGTGTGATTACTTCTTGCGCAGAACTTTCATGAGAGAACTCAGATGGAGCAGCTATGATGGAGCAGAAGAGGAAGTGTTACAAGTTTAAGAAGATGGCAGAACTGAGGTACATCTGTAACCTTCTGTAGTCAAGAGTGGCAATCTGGTCTTTGGGAAGCTCAAGCAGAAGTATTACAAATTGATTCCAACCTGCACAATTTAGCTACTTAGAAAGACTTTATTGAAAAAGGAGATGGACTAAGGATTGTATCTCAATGTAAAGGCCATGGGTTAATTCCTCAGTGGAGGAGATTGTGGGGAAGAAAAAGAAAGAGGCAGAGACAAACATGGAGATAGACAGAAAGAGAGAGAGACAGAGACACAGAGAGAGTGACAGAGTGAGAGAGAGAGAGAGAGCAATTCACACACACTATAGTGGAAATCAGAGAGCACTGAGAGTACTGATGAGTCTGATGAGTCAAAAGAGACTGAGGTTAAGTTTGGAGGACGCCGACATTGTGGTTAACATCACTACAAAAAGCTCTGGCGAGAACTACAGCATGTAAAATGATAGGCCTTATCCTAAAGAAAGGGTACCTAATTATCAGTAAGAAAACAGAAGGATCAGGAGGCAGTATCTAAAGACCAGACAAGGTGAGACCACACAGCAGAGGCGAGGACAAATGCAGAGATTCAAAGCCCTTTCCTTTACTGCAGGAAGCTAGGTAGTATTCTCTGCTTAGGAAAAGACGATAGAGGAAAGCCCACCTCAAGGAAACAGCCTTGAGGGACAGCCTGAACTTTGAGCTAGATGAGTTTATGCCCTGAATTAACTGATCCATCCAAGCAAAAGGAAAGGGTCGCTTTGAATAGTATAATAATTAAGATCTTCTGGAGCCAACCTTCCTGGGTTTAAGACCCGTATCTGTCCCTTACTAACTGTGTAACTTTGTAGGACTATTTCTCTGAGCCCATTTTGTTACTTGTTAAGTACATTAATGATGTAAAATGCTCAGAATAATGCCTGCCACATGATAAGAACTCAGTGTTGCATTACCCCAAAGACACATTAGGCTGTATTGTAGAGAGAAGAAAGATTGTTTGAACCAATATCTAATTGCTTCTATGAAGTTGGCTATGCCAATTTCCATTCTTTCCAGAGGTCACCATTCTTCTTGTGTAATGTAAATGTGATACAGTGTCTGTGAATACAGTGGGCAAATTTTTAGTTTTCTCTTACTGACCTATGCCACTTGAAAGCAACAAAACCTAGGCTCTGAATTGTAAATCCAAAAGCAAAATATAAGTTCCAAAGTTTTACCATGGGTTCCTATTAGAAGATGTATTTTAAACTTGTATTTGTTGATGTACTTTTATTCCTCTTCTCCACTGTGACACTCAATGCTATTGGCTCATGTCCTAAACATACTACCTTTTGACTAAATGAAAAGGCATGGAGGGGGATTATTCAGTTTCATCAGTGTCATTGAGCACCTACTGGTTTGTGAGGCACTGTGTTTAATTCTGATAAGAGCTTGGAATATACTGTATCAAAATGAGAAGGATGTAATCCTTGCCTGAGAAGCTCACTGATTTACAGTACAGTTCACTTTGTGACTTGGAATATTCTCTTATTTAGCTGTCTCCCTTATAGTCACTTTTATTTTCTTCTTCTGCTTCACAAGTTGAAAAAAAGAAAACAACAACAACAAAACACCATTGGTGCTTATGCATCAGGCATTGAGCATTGGGCTGGTGATCTTCCTGGTCACCAGTTTGGTTTCTTTCCCTCCTTATTCAATACAAGCAAGGAATTGAGCAAGCGCCAGGACATGTGGCAACCGTTAAGTTTCTTACAGATTTTATGACCTCAGAATCAAATGTGTAGTCCATGCTACTCTCTATCACAGGTCTTGACCTAATAGAATTTATAGCACCACTCTGCCCTTAAAACTTGAAAATTGCCCCTTATTCAGGTCATTGGAGGAATTTGCTTATTGATTCTGAAACTGCTATTTGGTAACAATTCAGTGTAATGTACAGACCTCATCTCCAAAGTCCTATCTTGGTATTCTCTTCTACACAGCAGGGTACAATTTTGCTTGTTGTATATGCAATCGCCCTTTCCCAGTATGCCCTCATCCAAGCATGCCTTACTTTGTGCCAGATACTATTAGACATTATCAATTGAATGTTCCCAAGACTTTAGTTATGTAACTGTGTCAGGTATGCCTAATTTTTCTATTCTCTAAAAAATAGCTATATGGTATTGTAAATAGAATGCACATTTGGGGATGGAAATACACTGTTCATTAGGTATACCAGTACAAATCCATTGGCCTCTGGCCATGGCTCTCTAATGGTGTAATTTCCATGTCCCCAGGGATATGGTTATGTATCCTCTCTTTATTTTGAAGATTATAATTGTAAACACATGTCTCTGACTGGATACCTTATATCAATAGTCTTCATCCACTCTGCCAGGAGAAGTGCACCGTGCAATGCAACATCAAAGGAAACCTAGTGAAATGTTGATCTCTTATTTGAGATGTATTTGGGCTGGGCTCATACTAAGTTATTACTAGATTTGGAAATCAAACTTTAAACTAAGGTTGAGAGGCTTTAGGAGAGCAACTTTGGTACTAAATAAATGAGATAAAAGTTATATAGTAAAAAGGGTTCATTGTAGCCATCTGCATGGAAAAACCACCACATCTGACATACATAAACTAGAGTCTAGTATCAGTCACATACATTTAGTTTATTTGCATTATAATTTCCCAGATATGTCTGAACTGATTTGTGAGTTTTCAGTGAAAAAATTCCTGTGGCTTCTCTATTTACTTCATTTGCAGGACATCATTTGTGAACCTGGAGTTCAGTAATGCCTAATAAAAACTTGTTATAGACAGTAAAACAGACACCAACACCAAATTCTCTAGTGGTCACTTGTCTTCAAGTAGTGATTTTAAAAGTCTATTGATGTTTACACTCCAAATGGTTAGCCTTCCCTTCATATACGAACATTCTTCTAAACAACACTCTACTAAATTCTTAAAATAATGACCAGCGAAGACGGAAATATGTTTTGTATTTCTATAAATTTCAGCAATTCTGCTTTCTTTTTTGTCTTATCAATACTTAAATTATAAGACTACTACAAAATCACACTTTTGAAGTTTTTTTTTTTTTTTCTTTCTGCCAAGGGAGGTGCCTTTGGGAATCTTTTAGCCTTAGTGTAGATGTGAGTTGATAGACATGCTGACAATCACATGGAAGATAGTGGGTGTGGTGCCTTCCTGAGCAGTTCTAGAACAGGACTTATGATGAGCTGGCTTTGTTCAGAAGACACGTTTATGTCAGCTGGGAAACTACTGTATGCAAAGGAGGAAGAATCCTTGTTCTCCCAATCACCTCATTCTCCACTTTAGAGCCGGCCAACACCAAGATTTAACAGAGGAGGATTTTTTGTCTTGTAATACAGAAAATGACTTCTGAATGGTTGGCTTTCCTTGCTAAAACACCATATTTTCCCAAGTACTTAATGATATAATTTTTATTAATATGAAATTAGGGTGAGGGACAAAAGCGTTTATAAGGATTTAATCTCATTGTGGTTGAAAAAGGACGCTATGCACATCATTTTGTTATAATATAGTAATTGTTTTAAAAATATTTCTTGGGAAAATTAGGAAGAGTGATATGATTAATGTTATGGTACACACATCAAACGGTAACACTGTTTAAAAAAAGTATTTATGTAAGTATATTAAAGCATATAAGAAAGCTAGCAATCAAATCACAACATGTTTTGAAATCAACAGTATTCAGCGTTCTGTGCAGGATGAGCAGAGGTGCTCTCGAGGTAGCAGACCTGTCTGTCACCAGAAGGGGTGGGAAGCGACCTGGTGGCTCCTTGACTCCTGTGGAGGTGAAGAAAGGGTCAGTAAGATGAAAGGGGTTGGGGTGGGTAGTGGTGGGGCTTGGGGTGGGGCTGGGCCCTGACTCTTAGGACCCAAGGGGCAGCAGGCTGGGTGTGCTCTGGGGCTGGACGGCCTTCATGGTGTGGCCCCTGGGGATGGAGGAAGGCGCTGAGCCCCCAGGTCGTGCAGCTGCCAGAGTAGGCTGTGATGTGGTGTGTGGGTCTGGCCTGGCTCCTGAACCAGGCTGGGCAGGCAGAGGAAGGTTAGGAGAAGGCTGGCGGGCAGGCCTACGTTCATCTTTCCTCTTCCCATAGCTGGATTCCCCTGAGCGCAGCTTCTGCTCAAGAGCCCTGGCCTGGGCACGAAGGACCGGGTCACTCTGTTTCTGGTCACCGGCTGGAAGGCAGATGGCCTGGGCTCTGGGTTCAGCTCCCTTATCTTGGGGTCCGGCATCTCGAACCATAGCGGCACATCGAACTTCCTCTTTCCTTTCTTGCACTGGCTGAGGGCCTGCAGCACCGTCTCCTTGGCGCAGGGGTCTGGGCGCCCCTCAGGCTGTGGGCACTCGTAGAAACACTCCGGACGCACAGTGGGGTTGACCGGCACTCGCACCAGACCCTGCAACCGAGCGTCGCCAGGATCCCAAGACCTGCCCTCCAAGGGGTTGAGGCGAGCATAGGAAAGCCCTGCGGCGAGGGAAAGCCCGGAGGATGACTGCCTGCAGGGGGCGCCGCTCCGGGCCTGGGCAGCCACAGCCCTCTCAGCCCTGGCGTAGTCCCCGCGGAGCTGAACGGTGCGGAGATTTCCGCGCTCAGGCCTGGGTCTCAGAAGTTGAGACTGCGGGACGGAGGGCGGCATCGAGGCCTTGGGCTCCCCCAAGTACCAGCTCAGATACCTGCTCAGGTAAAGGCCCATGAGGGTGGAGGCGAAGCACACAGGCCAAGTGCTTAGGGTTCGGGTGACAGTTGACTTCGGAACGCAGGCGAAGCTCGTGGGGTCCGGGGACGCTCAGAAGCCTCTGTCCTGCTCGGGGTCGGCCAGTGCCACGTGCCCCTGGGAATGAGGACATCACAGGGTGCAGGGGCGGCTGGGAGCCCCGTGCTGTCTACAGAGGATGGGACGCAGCAGCCTCCGTCCTTCCAGTTACCGGTCAGACACTAATCTCAGGGCAGACGGGCCTGCCAAGAACCTCTAACTTTGCACCTGACATTGCAAGGGAGGAATTGGAAGAATTTCTGCAAACAGCGATTGGCAGATGGGGGCTCTGCTTTGGCGGGTGGGGTGGGGAATTGAACTCAGGGTCCAACACTTGCCAGGCAGGGACTGTGCGGTGGAGCTATATCCCCAGCCCGGATTCTCTTTTAAGAAGAAATAATTAATTTGCTCTTTTCAGTGATGATCGGTGTTTGTATTTTCTTCTTCTTCCTCTCGTCCTCCTGCTTTTTCTTTTTCCTCTTCCTCCTCCTCCTCTTCCTTTTCTTCTCCTCTTCCTCCTCCTCCTTTTCTTGCTCTTCTTTCTCTTCCTCTTTCTCTGCCTCTTCCTCCTCCTCATCTCCTTCTCCTTTCTCCTTTGTCCTCTCCCTCCTCCTCCTCTTCCACCTCCTCCTCCTCCTTTTTAAAATTACTGTATGTTTTTAACAGAATAGTGACTTTGGTTTGGGGAATTGGGTCATGCATTTAACATATCTTGATTATATTCAATCTCTTTACCCTACCTCTCCTGTTCTTCTCCACTCTCTCTAATCCCCTTCCCCATCTCCAGGTTGTCTATCTTCTAGTTTCTATCATCCCTCCTTCTTTGATGTGATTTGTTTTGTTTGTTTATTTATTTATAGTTTAGGTTAATTATATAAGAGAATGCATGTGGCATTTAACTTTTTGAGTCACGCTTGGTTTTGTAAAGCGTTTGGTCTTAAATTCCACCTATATTTCTGCAAGTGATATGATTTCTTTTTTCTTTGTGGCTGAATGATATTCCATTGAGTATCTATACATTTTTTAATCCATTCATCTGTTGACGGGCACCTATTGATTATTTCCAAAACTTGACTATTGTGAATTTCGTTGCTGTGAACATGGGTATCCGTGTATCACCATAGTGTAATGCCTTTAATTCTTTTGAGAGTGTACCCAGGGGTTGCATGATATGTCAAATGGTATTTCTATATTTAGATTTTTGTAGTGTCTCGGTTTTCATTTCCATAATGGTGGTTCTAGTACTTTCACAAACAGGTTAGCAGGGTTCTTTTTCCCTCATATGCTTACCACCATTCACCATTTATTGTATTCTTGATGGCAGCCATTGTAACTGGGATAAAATGAAATCTTAATGTTGTTTTGATCAGCTTTTTGCTGATGGTTAAAAATGTTGAATATTTTTTCATGTACATATTGGATATTTGTACCTTTTCTGAGAAGTCTTTTCAGTTTATTTGCCCAGTTTTTGATTGTGTCATTTGTTTTTCTGAGGTGAGCTTTTTTTTAAAATTCTTTATAGATTCTTTATATTAGTCTTCAATAAGGAAAGTAATTAGGAAAACTTTTCTTCCACTCTGTAGGTTGTGTTTTCAATCTGCTGATTGTTTCTTTGCTGTACAGATTGCTTTTAATTTGTTGTAATAACATTTATTTATTCTTGATATTATTTCCTGTACTATTAAGGTTATTTAGGAAGTCTTTCCTTGTGCCTTGTGATCTGCCAGAGGTTTCAAAAAAAATTGCACTTTTTATAACTAGGTCTTTGCTCCATTTTGACTTGATTTTAGTGCAGGGTGAGAAATAGTTTAGTTCCCATCATCTGTAAGTGAATTCATTGCTTATTGTGTTTGTGGTGATAGTCATTTTGACAGGGATGAAATGTATTCATAATTTAAACATTTTTAAAATTTTTCTTATTTTTATTGGTACATGTTTGTAGTATATAATGATTACATTTATTGTGGGGGAGTTGGTACATGAACATGACATTTTGTATTTCTTATTATTTATGCCCTTCCCTTTCCCTTCTTTCTCCTCCCCTTCTTTCACCTCTCTGTATCTCTTGGACCATATATGTATATTGTTTGTAGTACATGATTACTTTCCTCATAGGGACTTGGTGCATGTACAAAATGCAACACAGCACAGTTTCCCACTTTTTAATCTCATTCTCTTCTCCTCTCTCCCTCTTCTCTCTGTCTCCTGGTTCCCTTCCCACAGACTAACTATTCAGATTGCTATTTCCTATTGTCTATCTTTTATTTTGCAATTTATTTATATTTTGGATTTCTCATAAGAGAAACCATGCAATATTTAAGCTTGTATGTCTGATTTACTTCACTTAATATTATGGTCCCAAGATGCATCCATTTTCCTTCAAATCACTCAATTTTTACCTTCTTTATGGCAGAGTAGCAGTCTACTGTGTATAAATACTATGTTTTCTTTAACCATTCATCTGTTCATGGACATATAGGCTGCTTCCAAGATCTAGTTACTATCAGTTGTGCTGCTGCCAACATGGGTATGGATGTATCACTGTAGTACTTTGTCTTCAATTATTTCATGAAGATACCTAGAAGGGAGCAACCGGGTCAAATAGAAGTTCTAGTTTTAGTTTTGAATAATCTCCACACTGATTTCCATAGTAGTTTTACAGGTTTATACTCCTACCAACAATGAAGAAGGGGTTCCTTGCCCAGCCTCTCTAGCATTTGATTTATTGATATTAGCCACTTACTGGTGTGAGATGGAATCTCAGTGTTGTTTTAATTTGCATTTCTTGAATTAACAGTGATGTTGAACATTTTTTCATGTATTTACTGGCCATTTGTACTCCTTTATCTGAGAAGTGTCTTTTCTTTTCAGATGCCCATTTTTGATTGGATCTTTAAATTTGGGGTGTCTACTCTTTTGAATTCTTTACATATTCTAGATATTAGACCTTTGTCTGCAGAGTAGCTGCCAATGTTTTCCTCATTCTATAGGTAGTCTCTTCACTCTGTTAGTGGTTTCCTTTGCTGTACAGAAGCTTTTTAATTGATGTGATTCCATTTTTTGATTATTGGTATCATTCCTTGTATAGCTGGCTTTATTTTTTTTCAGAAATTTGTTGCATACAGCTGTGCATCTTCAAGAGTTTTACCTATTTTATCTTCTAGCAGAGTAAATGTTTTATGTTTTAATATTTAGAACTTCGATCCATTTTGATTTTAGTTTAGGACATGATGAGAGATACAGGTCTAGGTTTCATCTTCAGCTTGTGGCTAGCCAATCTTCCCAGTGTCATTTATTAATGAGATTGTTTCTTCTCCAGCAAAAGTATATATCTGTTCTGTTACACTGATCCACAAAGTTTTTTTTTCCAAATCATGCTTTTAAAAATTTTATTTTATTTTTTGTCCTTACTGAAGCTCTGTAGTATAATTTGAAGTGTGGGATTGTGATGCCTCTTTCTCCTTCCCTGTTGGTCAGAATTACTTTTGTTATTCTAGATCATTTCTGGATGTATATGAATTATGGGATTGGTTTCTCTAGTTCTGTGAGGAATGCTGTTGGTATTTTGATTACAATTGCATTAATTCTTTGTTACAGTGTTGGGAGTATGCCATTTTGGCTATATTAGTTCTGCCTATCCAGGAGCAGGGGATATCTTTCTATTTTCTGATATATTGTTTGATTTCCTCTTTCACAGTATGGTAGTTTTCATGGTATGGTAAAGGTCCTTTACTTCCCTGATTAGGTTAATTCCTATTTAATTTTTCTTGATGATACTGTAAAAGGCATTATTTCCTTAATTTCTGCCTCAGTAAGTTTATTATTGGTATACCAGAACACTACTGATTTTCATGTTTTGACTTTGAATCTTGCTACACTACTGACTTTGGTTATTGATGGTAGGAATCTTTCAGTGGAGATCTGATGTAGGGAATCATGTTATATGCAAAAAATTAATCTCTTTTCTAGCCATATCCCTTTTAGTTCTTTCTCCTACTGATGGCTCTGGCTAATGTTTGAGAACTACAATGAACAGGAGTGGTTGTAGCAGACATTCTCTCTTATTTCTGATTTCAGCTGGTAAGTTTTCAGATTCTTCCTATTTTTAATATGATATTGGCCATAGTTTGTCATAGATGGCTCTTATCAGATTAAGATACAAAGTCCTTCTATATTTATTTTCTTTAGGTCTTGTTTCTGTTTATGTGGTATATTTATTGATTTACATATGTTGAACCATCCCTGCATCCCTGGAATGAATCCTACTTGGCTATGATGTATGATCTTTTTGATTTCTTGCATTATGTTTGCCAGTACCTTATTGAGGATTTTGGTGTCTATGTGCATTAAAGAGATTGGTCTGAGATTTTCTTTTTCTGGTTTTGGCATCAGGGTAATGCTTGCTTTTAGGATTTTGAGAGTACTGCTTCCCTTTTGATTTCATTAAAGATTTTCAGAAGTGTTGGCATTAGACCTTCTCTCAAATTCTTGTAGAATTTGGCAGTGAATTTATCAGGAGCTAGGCTTTTCCTAACTCACAGTTTTTAAACTATTTCTTAAATTTTTTTCACTGTTAATTAGATTATCCTTGATTTTTATATCTTCTTGGTTCAGTTTTGGTAGTTGGTATATATCTAGGAATCTATTCATTTCTTGTGAGTTTTCCATTTTGTTAGAGTGGAGGTTCTCAAAATAGTTACCGGTGATCTGAATTTTGGCAGAAACCATTGTGGTTTTGCCTTTTCATTTCTAATTGCACGGATTTAGGTCTCGTCTTTCCTTTTTTGGTGAGATTAACTGGGGATTTATTGATTTTGTTTATTCTTTAAAAGGGTCAAACTCTTCAATTCATTGATTGTTTGTTTGTTTTCTAGTCTCAAGTTCATTAATTTCTGCCCTGATCTTTGTAATTTCCTTCCTCTCGCTGACTTTGCACTTGGATTGTTCTCATTTTTTAGGGAACTGTTGTACATTATTAGGTTATTTATTTGATCTTCCTCTGTTTTCCTGATGTGGACATTCACCACTATAAACTTCCCCCTTAAGACTACATTTTTACTGTTCCTCATAGCTATCTGTATGTTGTACTGGCATTATGATTGATACTAGGAACTGTCTGATTTTTTCTTTGATATCTTCTGTGACCCATTGATTATTCAAGAAGCTATTGAATTTCCATGTGTTAGTATAATTTCTATGGTTTCTTTTGCCATTGATTTCTAATTTTATTGAACTAGGATCAAATAATATTCATGATATAATTTCAATTCTTTTTTGTCTACTAGAACATGCTTCCCATTTGCTGCTGAGAAGAATGTATAATTGTTCGGTGGAACACTATGTACATATCTATTAAGTGCATTGTTCAAAAGTTTTGCTCAACTCTGATATTTCTTCATTGATTTTTTTTACTTAGTTGATCTTTCTAATTGTGATAGTGGGGTAATGCAGTTTCCTATTACAATTATATTGGTATTTATTTGATTTTTCGTGTCCATTAACATTCGTTTTATAAAGTTTGGTGTGCCAGTGTTTGGAGCATGTATGTCTTTGGTTGTTATCTTTTCCTGTTGAATTGTTTCCTTAACCACTCTGTAGTGACCTTCTTTGTCTTTTCTGATTAGTTTTGGCTCATATGCCACTTCATCTAAAATTAGCATAGCTATTCCTGCTTTTTTCTGGGTTTCTGTTGCACTTGAATATTGTTTTCCATCCTTTGATTTTTAATCTGTGAATTTCTATTTGAACTACATATATTTCACTTATACTGCGTATTCTAGGGTTTTATTTCTTGATCCATTCTGATAAGTTGTGTCTTTCGAAAGAGAAATTAAGACCATTCACATATACAGTTATTCCTAAATGAGACTGAGTTATTTCTGTCATTGCATTATTTTTCTGTTGTTGATTTCCTTAGTTTTTTTCCCTTCTGCTTGGCTGTTCATCCCAGCTGTGCTTATTCTATTTGACTTATTGGCATTGTTGACTTCTTTTTCTCTTTCTAGGATATCCTTTAGAAGATTTTGTAATGCTGGTTTGCTGTTCATGAATTTCTTGAGTGTTTCCTGGCATGGAAATGCCTTATTTTTTCAATAATTTTGAAGGAATGTTTTTTAGGGTATATAGAATAGTGTTGTGAGTTGTCATGTCTGAGGGCTTGAAACATTTCACTTTAAGCCTTGCTGGCTTTTAAGGTTTGTGTTGAGAGGCCTGCTGTAATTCTAATGAATTTATCTTTATATGTGATTTGTTGCTTTTCTCAAACAACTTTTAATATTTTGTCCCTGAGATAGACTTTGGGTATTTTGCCTATGATGTGATGTGGAGTAGTTCTCTTGTAATTTTGAGTATTTGGGGTTTTCTATGTTTCATTTTTCTGTATATGTCTTTCTTTCCCTATATTTGGGAAGTTTTCTGATATTATTTATATAAGCATGTATTTTTATGCCTTATGTGCTGTCTTCTGACTTGTTACTCACTCCAGTTAGTATTAGGCTGGTGTTCTTTGCATTGTGTGGTAGCTGTTGGATCTATTTTTCATGCTCTCATATTGCTTTTATGGTGGTTTTGAGTAGTTGGCCTTTCAAAGCACCCCATCTTCTAATTCTGAAATTACATGTTTACATCTGCTATCCATATTTTCAATGTAATTTTTGATCTCTTGAGTTTCAGATTGAAACTGCTTTATGGATTCTTAATTCTTTACTGAACTAGTTGTTCATGCTTTGTATCTTTTTTTTTTAGCTTAATCACTTTTTATTAGCGTCTTAAGAAAAGTTCCTTTATTATTTTGCACAATTCTTCCATTATCTCTGTATTTATGTCTTCATTAACTGATATTGGGTTATTCAGAATTTTTATATCTTCTTGATCCAGCTTTAGCAATTCATGTGTTTGTAGGAATCTGTCCATTTCTGTATTTTCCATCTTAGGAGAGTAAAGTCTATAGTTATATAACAGAACCAATCATAAATTAGGGGTTTGTATCCGAAGTGTTTCCCCTTGTTAGAGTCAGTTTTCCCTGGGTTTCTCTGGATGAGCCAGTTGCCAAATCCTGGACACTTTCCACACTGGCTTCCTGTCCCATGGTGCACAGGACTGGACCAGGCACCTGGGTTCCTCCAGACCAAGGTTCCAGGGGTAGTGGACAGGTAATGGGTGTGATTTCTCTCCTTCCACTTGACTCACCGAGAGGTTCCCTGATGGCTGAGAGTCGATGAATGCGGTTTCTCCCCTCCCATGCTTCCTCAGTAAGTTTTTGGAGTTATCTAGCAATCAAAAAAATAAAAAGCTTAGTGAATATTCTGTTAAATGTAGGGGGCTGGGAATGGGAGAGTACAAAGGAAAAGTTCAGGCTATAAAGGAAGAGAGAGAAGTGGGACAAAGATACTGTTGGGAAATAGAAGAATGTTTATAGGATTAAGTAATGTAACTGAAAAATCTTATAGTAATAGAAAAGAAAAGGGGAGAAAGAAGAAATTTTGTGGAGAAAAAAATAACACAGAAATTAAAGGGAAAAAATAAAAGGAAGAAGAGGAAGAAATGAAAGAAAAAAGTGGTAACAAAAGACAGCTGAGGAAAATAAGGCAAGGAAGAAGAGATAGGAAAATTCTCCAAGCCCCAATAAACTAGTGCAAAAGAAAGAGGATAAAAATGGGGAAAAAAGAAATGTCTTATGTGATTTTCTTCTGGGATCTGCTATTTTGGGGTCTATCAATTCTCAGTTTTCTCTGAGGGCCCCCAGGCTGTGGCAGTGTTTAAGTCAAGACATATCCCTGTTCAGACACAGATCTGTGCTGGATGTAGACATGAGCAGGCAGAAGGGGGAGGACTTGAATACCCAATCCTGAGGCTTTCAAATCCAGGGACCCTCAGTGAGGCTGTGAAGGTGAGGCTTTGTCCTTTCCAGCTGAGCTCAAGCCCCTCAGGGTGTCTCTTTCCAGCCCTCTTCCTGACTGCATCTGTCTCCTGTGGCTGTTTCTCACCCAGTCATTGTAGGAGGGTAGCACTGGGACCCCTGAAGTGAAGCTGTCCTGTGGTGGTTATCCTGAGTCCCAGGTTGTGACAACCCTTTCCTGAAATGGCACCTCGCGATATGGTGGGCACCTGGATCATTCACCAGCTGTTGCCTGTGGAAAGTGTCCAGTGAGAGTAGAACTTTGAGCTGTTCCTGCAGATTATAGCAATCACCAGGTCCCTTGGTGTCCCCAGCATTGACTTTATTTGATCTCCTTTTCTTGTGAGTCAGAAGCTGGGAGCCAAGGAAACTCCATCCTGTTTCTTTGCCTTCTCCACTTTATGTTCTGTCTCTTTAATTTCTCTGTAGCTTTTAATTTTCCTGTCAGTCCCTTCCCAATTCCTATGGATATTCCCTCCCCTCCCCCTCCCCCCACCTCTCCCTCTCACTCTCCCTCTTCCTCTTCCTATCTCCTCAAGTTAATTGCCACTGTCTGGATTCCAAATCTCAGAGAGGCTGAATTGCTGCACCTCACTGCTTTGTCATTTCCTCAAAGTTCTCATAATATCTTTATGTCACACTGAGTTAGACAAGTGTCCTGAGATCAAAAGCTAGAGTGAATGGCTACACCTGATCCTAAAAGTTGAGAGGATCGATAATCTGTGTCCTTAGTTTGTACATTTCTTTTTCTTTTTCCCACTTTTCTTTATCATAATATATGTAAGAAAATCAGTAGAAAAGAAAAGTATGCTTCTTATTGGATTTTCTATAGATTTTATATAGACTAAATTGAGGCTAATTATTCCTACTTCTAGACCTGTTTCCATTAGCAGAATTTTAGAAAACCAAATCTAACTGTGTTCTGGCAGGCACAGTGCTGTAAAGAATGCCATTAGCCTGATGAATATTCATACCATATTAACTGGTATTGAAACTAAAACAAGTAACCTCAAACTTAGAGTTGACAAGAATGTCTCTAAAAGTTTGCTGCAAATTTCAGTTGCACTTGCACAAATTTTAATTGATTTTTTTTTGTACTTTCTAATAATAAGCACTGTTAATTCATCATCAGCTAAGGTACAAAGTTAGATGATTTAGAACTTTGTATTCTTTAATATTAATTTCTGCATGTTGGCTCTTAAAGATATTTGAAATCCTCTTTTCTGTTTGTTTTTCTTTCCCTACCCTTCCTCTCTTTTCTTCTCTTCCTTTCTATCTCTCTTTTACTTTATTTTCCACAGAAAGAGTTTCTGAAAATTTGAAGAAGTCCTTAAAGCTATGAGGAAAGGCCAAATGTTTAAGATGTGGGATGTGGAGGGAAATCATTATGATTATGGCAGTTTTTATGTTTTTCTTCATTTTTGTCTTTTTGTTTCAGAAAGTTAAAAAATACTGAGTTCATTAAGGATGACTTTCATGTGGTTACCTTCTGTTGTAATAAAAATTTCATAAAGAAGGAAAGCCATCCAAAAATGGAGATTTGTTTAGATTATGAATCAGGTTAATGTTTTCAGTATATGTTTTAATTAGCAAGGGTAACTGTCGACCACAGTTTGGATTCATCCGGTGTCTGTTCTTCAAACATTGTACATGTAGCAACCTCTAGAAGTTATTGCTCATTTATTTGATTTATAAAATGCACTCATCACCCTGGCCTCTGGGTGTATTTACAAGAGTGATGCAAATTTAATTAGTACAACATTGCTTGGTTCTTCCCCAGCAAGTGGATTTCCTCACCTCTCTCCTGCAGACACCATGAATCAAGAAAAGAGCCAGCTTGAACAGATGGACTATGAACCAGGCTTTAAAGGAGAAATTTAGATTGCTGATGTACTGGGAAAAGAAATTAATTTTTACAACATATCCTTCTCTTGCTGGTTAGGTAGATGGTATGACCAACAAAGAAGTAGTAACTGATCCACATAGTTGTGAAGAAGTGTAGGCAGAAAACCTGAGATGAGGCCAAGGTCATGCCTCCCCCCACCCAAAAGAGCCAAGACTACAAAAAATAAGTTTTAGAATACTTCGCTGAATTATTAGGCAGCCAGAAAACATAGCAAGTGACATGCACTCTACGTAACCAATGTCTTTTCAATGTTCTCCCTCCCATAAACCTTAAGTTACTGTGAATTTAGGGTTATAGAATGATTAAACTTGTACTTCTGAAATTATCTAGGTGAGACTTACTCAGATGTTTCTGAGCTGTTTCATCTGTAACATGGGATAAAATAGTTAATATGGGTCTAATGAAATAATATGTATAAAGTATATCTAACAAGATCGAAACACAGAAAAAGTTCAGTAAATACTGGTTGTAGTTTTTAGTGATATTTATAATTAGAGATTTGCCTGTGTGAAAGAGGAGTTTGTGACTAATTTTTGAACCCTATAATTCACATTAATAGAAGTAATATGCTTCCATCATTGAAACGTTTTCCCTGACTAATGAATATTTGTGAAAGTTTTTTGAGAAATTCATTTTGGTAATACCGACACACAACCAACTGATAGTTTTAATAGTGTTAGTGGTGGTGTTGTCCAAAAATAAACATATCTCTGGATCATTCAGCATAAGTGAGTTATATTGCTTAACCACATGACACATTTATACTATCTCTATGTATGCTATAAGACAGTGATATTTTAAATAGCGGTATTCCATTTATTACTCAACAATATAATGAGTTTCATAAAATGATACTTGGGGGCTATGAAGGAATATAGTAGTAAGTGAAAACTTTGGAAAATAATTTATTTTATCCTACGAAATATTCATTTTGTTTTGAACCAGAGGCCACTGGGTGAGGACCTAGGATACGTATTTCCTTATATTCCCAGTATTTCTGCCATAGCTGTATTCTGTGTCTCCAGAAGATACATATGTGACTCAAAGAAAAGAGCCCTCTTAGGCCTAGAGGATTTTATGAAAACTGAGCCAGTTCTTAAACCTGGTGTAAAGTCTGCGGTTTATCTGGTGATATCTGGGAACATGGAGAGAGTATGTTCATCCCATCATGTGTACCATTCCTTCTTATCTTTTGCTTTACCTTCTAACTCATGTATAAAATCCTAACTCAGCACTATCTCTCCAAAATGGAAAAAAAAAAACACTCATTGAATAATTGTACCTTTGTCTACTTAGCTTTGAAATACTTATTTAGAAAGAGAGAGAATAGATCTTAGCTATTTTTCATGGTATAAACAATGATATGATAACTTTATTATTACTAAACCACAAAATTTCATTTTTTTTACCTACATATTTTTGTTTATTTTGCAGTGGTTCTATTTTTTTCCTACATCATTCAAACATAGTATATTCATATCAGTATATCTCTCATTCAAATTCTGTGATTTTTTTAAACCAGTTGGTGTTAGGTTTTTATTGGAGTAAAACTGAATGATCACTTGTTCTTTTTTCCTCTATATAAGCTGGAAGTAATTGATTTAGATAGATTTTGTCAGGACTTTGGACCTTCAAAGGAGCTTAGAGCCACTTTTGACCTTACCCAGGGGTTTCCCCACTTGTCAACATACCACATTCTACACTTGAGGTGTGAGTGTGTGTGTGTGTTGGGGATATTGCTCTACATTGATCAAAATGGCAGCAGGTATTAGAAAAAAGTGCCCTGTTTTATAGTGAAGCTAGGTGAGGTCAGTCTGGAAATAGCTTCTTTGGAATTTTCCCCTTCTCTCTTTAGAAAGAACCTGGGGTATGCAGTGTGTAAATCTCTCTTTACATATTAAGAAAAAAAATTCAACATTTTTTCCCTATTGCCTCATTTCTCTCATGGAGGAAGACCTTTCCTTGCTTGTGATGGGTTGATCTGAAATTGACATATGGCTCTAGGCTTTGCATTGAAATTTGCTTCTTTAGTTTTTCCCTGGGAAAATGGGTTCTTGAATGTAGGCCATCTCACTGAGATTTTATAATGGCATCCATAAACTAAAAAGTTCTAATAATAAAAAGTTCTTGTTTCTGGTCATAGTCCTTTGAGAACCTTTCATTAAGAGGTAGCTGATGAGGGGTAAAATTAGCATATTCCACAGCCCCAGATCAAATACCACCTGTAAGTATTGTTACCTTTTGGTGTATTTGTTTTAATCCACCCTAGATGAGTAGGGTGAATTGGTTTTTCTCTTTTTAGTCTACCATTTGGGAATACAGTTCTAAAATTCATTGGTTATGCTTTCTTTAGTTCAGCAATCTGTCTACTACAGTTGATCCTATCTTTTGATTTCTATTATCCCCATCTGCATAGACCATGAGGCTCCTTACTTACAAAAAGAACACTGTGCTTTTGAACCCACAAAAAACAAACCAGTTGGGAGAATTTTTATTAAGATGAAATGTCTGTAGTAATATGTAGCATGGACATGTGCATAACCAGGTGTCTAGGTGCCTGCCTGGTGTCAGTTCTCTGAAGGAAGAATATTAAATTGCATTGTAGAAAATTTTACTCCTGGAATTTAAAATTTTGTGGCACTCTGAAATCCCATCAAACACAGAAGAAATGTAATACAAATTTATGAAACAAAATATGTTCAAATTTATTCCATGTCTAACAATATAAATATGAGGCAAAGGAAAACATCCTTATTCCACCAAAAATGCATTTCTTTAACAAAAGTTAGTGGAAAGGATGTGCTGCTTTTGGCGTCTGGTCCAGACACTTGTAAAACAGGATAATCAAATGTCTTCCACATTTTCAAATTCATTGGGGTGCATTTGAGTTGTGGTTTTACTTTACATGTTCAGTGGAATGCTGAGATGAATCCTATTCTGCATCTTTCTGTCAGCAGGAGGTTTCCCACCATGTATATTGGATTAGGCCTACTAATTCCTATTTTTTTTTTTTTTTTGCTATTACAGTAGCACTATGTTAATCCTGACAGGGTGGACAATATCATACTTGTCTCCAGCTAACTTCATGCTTAGATTCTTAGAGTATAAAGAAATGGGGAGTGCTAGATGGTTGGGAAATGAATGGTGAGATAGCTGCCTTTAATTTACTTATTATTGCTTAGGTAGTTATACCTATTGACCTAGATGGACCCCAAAATATGCAATCAGACATCAAATGCTGTGCTATTCTTTTATGATCTGTAGGAGAAGACATAGTAATGAACAATATTATGTAATTTTTTATTGTAGTGAAAACAATTTTTGAAGTGAAATTTAAGTGGCAACCATGTGTAGTGAAAGTGAAGGTGCACCATTACATTTGAGAAAGTAAAGGGGGAACTAACATCTCTACTTGATCTGCTAGAAGTAGTCCTTAAAAATGCTTCCTCTTAAGTATGTGGCAATATCTTGATGGGAAGTAAAATTGCTGAGATTAATTGTAACAATATCTACATTGATTGATAGTAATTCAGATCATTACATAAAGCCTGCTATGTGCCAGACTGTATGTCTCATTGTGAGAATGATGATAGCAATAGTAACTAATATCCACTGCAAGTGAATTGCATATTTTACAATGACTAATGTCAATTATTTGAATAATTCTAGGAGATAGACACTATTAGCATCTCAATTTTACACTTGAAATAAATGAAACTCAGGTAAGTCAAGAATAGTTTTAAAAAACTGTAGATTTTTACTCTTATACTTTGATTCTGACCCCAAACTTTTAGGTATCATGTTCTCCATAATAATATCAAACACCGATTTAAACTTACTATATTCTGGGCTAAGCACTTTTACATATATTTTCTTTTAATTCTTTTAATAATTCTATGCAGACATTATTATTATTTTATCCTAATTTATGCTTAAATAAATCAAAATATAAAAATAATTAATTTCTGTTGATTACAGATCAGGTAGTGGTAGAATTAAGATATGAATACCTACAGTTTATATATGCATATGCTATATAGGTAGTTAAACCATTCTTTAAAGATGGGAACAGTTCATGTGTGTGGGAAGCTTATTGTAGGTACAGTTTAGGTATAAACATGCAAATCATATATTCAATGTAAAAAGACTATTGTGTCAATGGAACAAATATTTTAGAAAATATTAATTTTAGCTTAGTGCCCCAAAGATTCTTTCCTTATCTTTAACCTATCAAAAGCTTCTACAGATACCCTTTCATCAGCTCCTGAATTCTGAGGTAGGATTGAAGAATAGTGAATGTTTAAATTACAAAATAACTATTACAGTGAAAGACACATTATAATCAGCTCCCCTTCGAATTACTTCCCTACCCTTCAGACATACTCATCCATAGTTTGTGCTATTTCTGAAGCAGTTCTGGAGGTCTCCTTATATCTTTAGTTGTGCTTTTGTGGCTGCCTCAATGTTTGCATCAACTCGAAACATTTACCTTTGGTGGTCATTTTGACTTTGGGGAAGAGCCAGAAGTCACATGGTGCCACATCTGGTGAACAAAGTAAATGAGAACACACTAATATTTTTATGAGTCTGTCTTTCCATTGGATAATACTCAGCAGTAGTCCTCATTGTATTTTTGATCATACTTTATAAAGAAACTCATAGAAAAGGTTTACAGAACAGTTTCAGAAAATGGTAAGAAAGATGAAATAAGCATGCTTAAATAGAGGGAGAGTATTCTGAGAGGAATTAATAGCAATATGTCTTTTACTATAATAAATTTAAAAATTTTAAACACTTACTATGTATTTTGATCACACTGCATATATTCTGCCTCCCGCCTTAAAACTTTTGCTCTTTCGAGTTGGTTTCTTTGGTTTTCTTCTTACTGGCTTGTTCCCCAATTTCTCTCTTTTCCATATCCCTGAAATACACATATTTTAATAATCTGCCTGTGCATATGAATTTGTTACAGTTTTTTTCCCATTCCACTGTGGCATCTCTCCCAGATGTATGCTCTAACTTCTGTCCCTGTCCCACACTCTCTTTGGAAGAAGGACTCTACACTGGGCCAGAAATTCGAGGAGTGAATTCTTGTTACTTGATGTGTGGTTAGACCAATAGTATTGTTATGTGGCTTTGGTTCCATTTTAGATCTGCTGAAACTGATTCTTAGTAAGATCTCAGATGATTTGTTACCTTGAGAAGTACCATTCTAGAAGGGGATTTCTTACCAGGATGCAGAAAGAGTTCATTTTAATTTAGTGGTGCTCTTACACTACAAGTAGTATTTAATGGAACCAGAGGAATGAAAAAGGTTTTTCCAACAAGGAGAGCATCCCATGGTGGGAAAACAGTGCATGTAGAGGCATAATTAGGGAATTAATAGTTCAGTTTGTCTAGAGCATGACTTTTTTCATTGCTGTTGGTACCAGGAATCCAACACATGACCTCACACTTACCAGGCAGGTGCTTGTGCAGCTGAGCTAAATCCACAACCCTAGAGCATGACTTTGGGAGAGGGAGGTGTGTATACTGATTTAAAACATGGTGGCAAATTCTTCAGCAATCCTATCTAGTGTTTCTTTGCTTATGACTGTTTTGTCCAATAGACGGTAGTTGTTGTGATAGTAAATCACTTGCAAGGCAGGGCTCTAAAGGGCCATGTAGCTTTTGTTTCTGGTGCCCTGAGCTGCCATGTAAGATGTTTCAGAAACCTGCAACAGTCATACTTATATGTATTAAAATGCATTGAAGGTTTTAAAATGGTATTTAAAAGACTAAAATGGTATTGAAAGGTAAAATGATATTTTCAGGCCTTTGGTAAAGTAATTCACTTAAAAGGCTATCATCATATGTTAGAAGAGAATGATAAGGTGTTGGAGTAGGTAAGTAGGCAAGTTGGAATGAAGAGAATAAAATGGAAAATGATTTAGAAAGTATAATTTTCAGGTTTTGATTTATTATACATACAGGTGAGGCAAAACATTATGTCATTTGGCTGCATGAATATTTGGTATTGTTTTTATTAACCATGTCCTGAAGAAAGAGGCCATAGAATGAAGCCTTTCAAATGTGCATGGAATGAGGCATGAGTGTGTTCAGAACACATCCACTTAGAGATGTTTAGGGAGCAGTTGGGTTTGGATAGGGACTAATTAATGCATAGATTGCAATTTCAAATATACTTCTTTACTCATGCCAATTTCAAATAATTAGTTGTGACTCTCTGGAAGATTGTGTTGAATGTTCTGTGGGTGTTTTAGCATGGTGGAAGGAATAAGCATTCTTCAGGATTGACTACAGAATTACCAAGGAAGTGATTATTTCTCTGATGTCTATTTTCCCACTTTGATATTAGTGATATAAAGTGTTGAGAAGTGATGATACTGAAGAGTAATTATAGTCAAATAGAATTGTCATAGAGAATGTCATTTATCTCTTTTGACACCTTCCTACAGTTTGCTGAGTATAAAAAAGTCGGCAGATGTATTAATCTATTATTATTTATGGCATGATATACACTGGGGACTAACTCACTGGAGATTTGGATAATCTAGTTAGCAGTGATAAAGGAGTAGCATAGACTTCACTGCAAGTGAAAGCAGTGGGAGTAGTCTTGGCATTATAGAATTAGGAAGAATTTGGAATTTGGTCATTGTAGCCCTCTCATTTTACTGAGAAGGAGATTAAAGCTTAAGATGTATCTTGCCTAAGATGATTTAGCTTTAAAAGTTTTCCAGTTACTTTGAAATCTATACAGTTCTGTACAAATTTTTTCATTAGCATCACAACCAGTAGAGGTATCTAACCTAACTGCCCTGTGATTGGCTTGTGATCTGGACTGATTGAACAGTAGATAGAAACTGCCATGTAAGTACCCAGGGTGAAGCATGGATTCCTCTCACATTGAGGAATCTGTTCTCACCCGTGGCAATGAGAATCTAATCTGCTGCTAACTGTGGAGCCCAGCACACATCTTCAGATGTCCATGGAAGAAAAAGAGATGGTTGGGAGAATTTCCAGAATGGTGGTTTTTACAACATCTGTAGCTTCAGAACTTATGAAGAGCAAGCACAGAATGTGTTTTTGCAAATGTTTTTCATGAATTTAAGACCTAAGCTGTTTAACAGATTGTCTTACTTAAGAAATATGATTGGTTTTAGCTGACAAGTTGGGTTTTATGATCTGATTGATCCCAGCTGCCAACTATCAAGGCCAGAGGATGTTCCAAACTGGCAGTCTCCAAAGACTTTGAGTGCAGTGGTTTAAAGTGGGTAAAGGAAGTTTTGGGGGTGGAGAAAGTAGTTTTATAAAACTAATGTGATTTTGAAAGTATTTGCAAAATAAATATTTGCAAGAACTCACAAAAAGCAAACTAGTCCAAGTTTCATTTTACTTTGTGGGTTGTTCTAATGCCTTCTAAGATTATAGATATCTTCATTTTTATTTGCTATTTATTGTATTTTTTAGTAGCAAAAATGTACATATATGTCCACAATTTGAATTGCATGCTTTCTGACAAAGGAAAATATATTTTAAACTCTTGAAATTATTTTTAATTTTGACAAAAACATCAAGCATCTGTGTTTTAGGAAGGACATTGTGAGAACTTTTGCTTGATTAGATTCTTGCAGAAGTAAATAGTAAGTTTGTTGAAATTAAATTTTTAAATTGCATTGTGAGATCTAAGTCCATAGTGGAGTATATTAATATTACTGTTATCAACAATGCTAACAATGGTATCATTGATATAGGGGAATGAAACTCCCAACCAACTACATGTACAGTACGAGTTCGTGTTCTCTAAAATAGAAGAATGAATTTTAGGAACAATGGAGGCTAAGAGCAGAATATATTTATTGAGAGAAAGAAGGCTTCTGTCTGAGGGACAGAAGGGTTCCTGAGTGGGTTGCCAAAGACTCTGCCTTTTCTAGGATCTTTTATAAAAACCACAAGGTGAGGTGGATCCAAGGTGAGGAAAACCTGGGAACTCACAAGGTGAGTATAAGGTGAGACAGAACTATAGTTAACCAATAAGATTAATTATGCAGGTAAAATTGACCAAATCAGGGACAAATGGGGAAGTGAGTCATATAGCAAGTGACTTTTCCTGTAGGGGGTTGGGATGGTGGCTCCTGGCTTCCTCAGGGTGATAGAGAACTATTTAGAATACCAATCCTTAGGATATGGGTGCATTTGTTTACCTTTTGTCTTGAGGCCTGGCCCACAGCAGGAGGTGTCTGTCTCCCCCACAGTTGCAAGGTATCTGGGCTTCTGCTCTACCTCACTGCCTGTAATATTTCTAACTAACTCAGCTGCCTGTACCATCATGACCGTACTGGTCATAGAACTTTTAACTCTTTGTGGTTTCTATCCCATGATTAGTACCTGTTTTGTGAGATTGTAAAGATAAAATGAGCTAACTCATATAAATTATACCGTGTATAATGCTTTATAACTGATACTATAAATACAAATCCTAATAATATGAGCATAATATTATAAATATTATTGGTCAATTACACCATAAAAGTTTAATTGCAAAGATGTGGCTTAGCTAAATAAGTAACTACACTTCAGAGATCCGCATACCTATCTTTAATATTTAGGCAAGATCATCTATGATTGGTACAACTTTATAATGAGATCACAAATATGTGGTGGATGTGTATTGACATATTCCTTCCAATTGTGTGGTTTATTGCTTTTGTTTTGCGATTGTGTTTTGGATTGTGTTTTATAGTCAAAAAAACATTGGTGTGGCGCTTCACCAAGGCACTGTTGGAGACAAAGCTCTGCTTCAGAGCATGCACTTCCAAAGCACCAATTCAGTACCTAATATTTTGAATTGGTGATGTCTTCTTTATTTGCTTAAAGGAGGTGGCTATCTCTCTTAATTAAATCTGCATGGCCCTGCTGGAAGAAAACACAAAAGCTTCTGACAATGAAGTAGATAATCAGTGAGGGACACTAACAATGCTAGGAAACAGAATTCAAAAGGAAAATATGGAACAGAAGCTTCCCTCACTCCACACAGAAAAATTTCCAATACAGGAAAATTTTTACCAAGTATATAGGACAACAAATACCTGAAAAGCTAAGGCATCTTAAATGCCCTTTCCAGGAGAAAGTATCCTGTTTCAAGTGACGCATAACATTATGTAAGTCAATTAATATACATTAGTGATTGCCTATTACATGGTTATAATCTGAATTTTGTTTTTGAAAATACAACTGATGAAATTAAAGCATTATAAAATTGTTAGGAGTACCATGACATAATCAGACAAGTATTGGTTGAAATTGTGTTTTAGCCATGATTTAGACTTGTGACCCTGGACTTACTACAAATTCTTTGTACTTTATCATGCTTGTAATAAATAATTGGTAGAAATGACTTTAGTATTTTGAACTAAGCGAAGTACAGTTATGTGAGTACAGCTAAGTACATTTTAGTTTTTGAAGAAAATATCAGGACTCAGCTTAAAGTTACTATAACAGAAAAACAATAATATTTAGACTAATCAGGGAGGTATTTTAAATTGCCTTTCTCTCTTTCATTTATTATGTAAACAATTTAAATAGAATTATTTCTGATGGACATTATCAGAAAGACCAGGTTCCTCCATCATTCCTTCCAAAAATATCTCATAGGGCCAGGGACATAGTTCAGTGGCACAGCACCTTCCTGACACGTGCAAGGTTGTGAGTTTGATTTCTGGCACCCTCCAAAAAAAATCTCATGAAAGAAATATCTGAAAGAAGCATACAGCAAATTTCAGAAAGTAATTATTGGGTGTTTACTATGTGTTAGTTATTATGCCAGACAATTTACATTAGTAAATTAAATGCATACTATTAAGATTTTTTTTTTTTTTTGCAGCACCAGGGATTGAACTCACAACCTTGCATCTGCCAGACAGGTGCTTAAGTCACTGAGCCAAACTCCTGGCCCTTAAATGCATACTATTAATATTAACATGTAGTAGGTAAACAAATTAAAGATCAGAGTGGTTAAGTAAATTCCTAGAATCACAGTTTATAAAATTACAGAATTAAGACCCAAACTTAGGTTTGACTGTGTGCTATATGTGAATTTGCTGATAATGGCTATAGTATATTCAAAATGGAGAAATTAAGAGGAGAAATCTATAGGTTGGAGTGGTCTGAGATGTCTTAGTAGAGGAAGTGTGAAATCAGCTGTTGTTATAGTATGGTTGGATGGCCCCCACTTAAACCTCATATAATCATGGACGGGGCTAAGTCTGGTGTTCATGATTGGTTTGTTGTCTGGACTGGGATTGGTGGTGTGAGTGCTGCACCCGCCCAGGGGTGGAGCCAACATACAGTGTAAGGGCAGGAAGAAGGCATGTCTTCCCCGTCTCCTGCCAGTTCATGCCTTGATGTTTTGCGGCACCCATGAATGGCTGTCCCACCATACCATACTGCCTTGCAGCCTGCTGAGTATGGACTGAAACCTCCAAGAACTGTAAGAAATAAACCTTTTCTTCCCTAGTTTTAGGTGTCAGGTATTCTCAGCAATGAGTGAAAAGTAACTAAGACTGCTATGTTCTGAAGACTAAGGAGTTACATTTTTGGAGCAGGGAGGGAGGGAAGATGACAGCAAAGAAAATATGGATATGGGAAGATTCACAATATAGTCTGACATTAATTGACCAGTTGTATTCAGTGGGTGTATTCTTGGAATTGAGTAATCTGAAATTAGATACTCTTTTAAATGGCTTTACTGAAGTGTAATTGATACACACACACATATATGTGGCACAATGAATATTTAGCATGTACATTTTGTAAGATTTGATATCTATATAGATATAGACATATCAATAACTGTATATATCTGTGACACCATTACTCTAAGCAAGATAATGAACGTATCCTTCAGGGTTAAGAGTTTCCTAGAATTTTACACAAGGTTTATTTTATTTTATTTTATTTTGGTCTGATTTCTTTCACTCAGGATAATTTTTATTTGATTAATGTATGTTGCTGTACATATTTATAGTTCATTTTTTCTTGTTGCTACATGGTGTTCCCTTGGGTAGATTAAGTGCCATTTGTATATCCATTTACCTATTGATGGACATTTGGATTGCTTCTAGTTTTTGACTATTATAAAGAAACTTATAAACATTCATTTAAAGATCTGTTTAAAACTTATGTTTTCACTTCTCTTGGGTAAGTACTAAGGAATCGAGTGGTGAAATCACAAGGTATGAGGATATTTAATTTTTAAAGAAAATACCAAACTATTTTCTAGCTTTCCATTCTCACTGGCAGTATGTAAGAGTACTAATTCTATTTGGTAGAGTTCTAGATGAACAGGATAAGTGGAAAATCGATTGAGACTCAAATCCCTAGCTAAGGGCTTTGAGCTGTAATCTGCAAGCAACAAAAATCCATCAAAGGTTTTAGAATAAGAAAGGGACAAGGTATATGAGGTGATTTAGGATAGTTTGCCTAGGTGACTACTCAAGTGGACCAGGTATGAGAAGATAAATATCTGAACCAGAGAAATAGGAGTAAAAATTGAATGGATGTGATAGATGTCAAAAAATAGTTTACAGGAAGAAAGAATGGAGCTTGTCTCACTTTGTTGTTTTCCTTATAGGGATGGATGGAGTTCACTTGTACTTTTCTAGTCTGAAAGAGTAGAAGAGTAGTGCCATTAATTTTAGCAGAAATCTCAGAAGTACATTTTTGAGAAAAAGAATGAGAATGGTGAATTTGAAATATAGTCAACTCTCTTTTTGGAGTCTTTTATTTTTATGTGTTTGCATCCTGCTTCAATTGTAAATGTATTTTAGGTGACAAACATAAGAATAGAAAATTTGGAAATAAGTTAAAGGAGGAAACTGCTAGTTAGGTAGGTATAGGTTGTAGAACTGAAGGGAGGGATTTAGGGAGGGATTCAATGGAAATGTGAAAGCACATATTTGGGAAGTATTCCTCACGTCAGTGATAGTTGAATTAGGGAGATAATAATCACTCCAGGGCTACTCAGTATTTATTAAGGCGATCCAAGGGTATAATTGTTGAGAATTTCCTTCTGTTTACAATGGTCACTATTCTCCAAGATGGTAGATGGTAACTGTAATTAATCTCTACTTGGTTCTTCTTGTTTGGTTTTTCTCAGGTCCTACCATTGCTGGTTATGACCCTGTCCAGTCATCTATTTTCATTTTGCCTGGGGATGTACAGCCAGCAATTTGATTCTATTGTAGCTTTCAAAGATATTTCTAGGAGTTAACTAACAGTGTTGTATGGAATGTATTTAGCCTTGGGGAAATGTAGTTTAAAATTTCACTTCACAGAAATTATGCTTCAGGCATTTCTTACTGCATTTAAAATTCATATTTAAACAACTCATGCCAAATAGAAAAAAAGTCTCTAAGATTTTTATGAACTAAAGTAATACTTTATGGCCTGCTGGCAAATTTTGTGTGTGGTAGTGAGAGAGTCAAAATATGGCACCCACTATGTTGCCATAGAATAAGTCCTTGTGAGAAATGATTTGGACGGTGTATATTTTGATGAGGACTTCACACTCTAATCCCACCCACAAGTAGCCACACACATGGTGAGACCACTTACTTCATCATGAAATAGTAATACAGTGATACTTCTTAACAGTTTATAGAGAGAAAGTGTTTAAGTGTGATTTTTTTTTTTAAAAAAGGAAAACACACTGTAATGATGCCTCAGGAGACATAAGGAACTATGTTGGGTGCTTGCCAATACTTTCATTCTAAAGTGGTTGATTTAAATGCACTTTCTGTGGACTGAGACAAAAATTATTTTTTTCTTGACTTTTCTTCCATTCTCTTTATTTTAGCTAGGGTAACATTCTTTTTGTCAATATTACCATTTTTTGAACACTGAGTATTTGTTACAGTATAGAATAACACTGAACATGGTTCTCATAGGTCTTCTGGTCTCAGTTTGTCCGTGCACTTCTTAATATTATCATCTTTTGTATGGCTTTTGCTCTGCGTGAAGGTAATTGTTCTAATTTATATATTAGACCATTTAGTTTAATTGCACTTTAAAGTTTTTGAACCACTAACTTGATTGTTGTTGTGCATGACCGGAACATTTACCTTTAATTTACAAAGAAACATTTTTAGGAAAACACTTTTTTGGTAGGCTTATTTAGCCAGATTGTATTTTTATGGCTCTACTTTAGCTTTATCATCACCTCCAAAGGTTATGAATTAGGCTTAAATGTGAAAAGTGCCCAGAGTATTACATTATGATCAATTGAAGCATAGACCTAGAATTAGATTCTACCACTGAAAAATGTTCTTGTAATTACAGTTTTTGAGCTTCAGCAAATATTTAACTGTTCTCTTTTTTTCTCAACTATGTAGTCATGATAAAATAGCAAGTATATGCTTCACTGGGTTGTTGGGAATAATAGTGCCTGATATATAGGAAGCAATAAGTAAATGTTAATGCGTAACAGTACCAATGAAAACAATTGAGAATCTTAATCATATGACTTTAAGACTTATTGATAGATTTTCTCTCTGCATGTAGTCAGGGATGCATTCTAATTCAATTCTTCAACTTTCATGGAATACTGCTATGTCAGTTACATATTGCTATATTATAGAACACCGCAAATGTCTTCATTATATCCTTAATCCTATCATCATACACCCTAGATCCAGCCACCTCTGTATAACCCCACCTGTGGCCACATGAGGTTTTGGGGTGGAATCTAGGTGCAAGTCATGACAACAAATAATAGTTAAAAATAACAAAAATGAAGGCACAGGGTAGTATGGTCATAGACCTGATTCCTTACAGAAATGCTTTACCTGCTGAATCTTTGGCATATATTAGGAGAAGCTATGAGAAATGGTCATGTATAAATAAATCATCAATGCACTGAATATAGAGGTTTACTTTTCACTGCTTCTTCTTCCAACAATAGTCCTCTTCCCAGTCAGTACCTATCCACTCACTTCCATAAGTTAGAAACCTGTAACCCCTCACTCTTTTCATCATAGCCAGTTCATCACCAAGTTTCTCTATTCTAACTATTTCAAGTTTACACACTTATTCCCACATATACCTGGATATGGTTTCTGAACTGGATATAAAAACCCAAATTTAGTCATTAATTTTGGTATTAAAATCAATCAGGCCAGCACTCGGGAGGCTGAGGTAGGCGGAGCGTTGTGAGTTCGAGGCCGGCTTGGGCTACAACGCGGCGCAAGGCAGACCTGAGCTACATAGTGCGACCCTGCCTCAAAAAACCAGGGCCGGGAGTTTGGCTCAGTGGCTTAAGCGCCTGCCCTAGTAGGCGATCAATCAGGCAAAACCATGAAAAAAAAAAGCCGATTTTTACAACAAGTGTAGATAGTAATCATTAGTCTGATATAATTACCCTTCCTGTTTTACTAATTAGCCATTACCTTATCATCCTTGGAGGTTTTTTTTTTTTTTTTTTTTTTTTTTTTTTTTTTTTTTGTACCAAGAATTGAACTCAGGACCTCGCGCTTGCCAGGCAGGAGCTTGTGCCACTGAGCTAAATCCCCAGCCCCATCTCTGGAGTTTTTAACATTGTCACATTTACATGTAATCTTTACTGATTGTAGTTTTAATTTTTTGGCCTATGATACAGAAAGTCAATATAGTAGTCATTATTTCTTAGTTGTTAGCATAATTCCATCATTGATCAATGCAAGGTTTATTTTCTAAAAATCTATTCTCTTTATTTCTGTTCTTCATTCATATTTGTCTTCCTCTTCCCAAAAGCACCTATTTTAACATGTTTATCATGTAACTTGCTATGCTGTACTCTTATTCATTGTATATTATTGATTTGTGTGTATGTACTTTTATATAAATCTTACACTTATTTCTTATATTCAAAAATTTATTTTAGGACTGTGTTTTAAAGATACATCTAGGTCTATATAGTCCACTGCTTCAAACATTGTTTCTTTTAGAAATAGTTTTTCAAAAGTTTATTTTTAAGTAACTTTAACTGTTCTGCTTTCCTTTCCCACATTAAGGCAAACATGTGGGTCTATTTTTCCTTATATATAGTTTTAACTTACAGTTCGATGATAAATTAAAGTTTATAATAGCTTGAAAGAGAATCAGTGTCTTTTCCTATTATGATAATTTGATGCTAATATTTTTATTTCATGCTTGTCACTGAAGGATGGCTTTTCTTTAGTTTTAAGAAACCTTATACTGATGAAAATCCTTCATTTGACTCTTTTTGACCAAGCAAATGTTCACAAAGGACCAAAAGCAGTAACTCCTGAACTCAAGGATCTGATTATTGATATCTGAATCTGATTTTAGGGTAGGTTTTAGGAAATTCTTTAATAAGTCCTCACAAGTTCTTGTCTGGCCTTGAAGTGAATATTATTAATTGTGAAATTAAAGCATCAGCAATTATGACTTGAGTTATTCTATGTACCATCCTCTTGACGTGCCAGCATGAGGGGAAGTCACTTTCCCCTTTGGATTTTCTTGGTTCAGATTTTCTGGCTTTGATTAGCAGCCCCATGGAACAATCTGAATTAAGCTAGTATCAACGGAGTGGAAATCTTCACAGTTCAAGTGTCACTAGTAGTATACACAGAGTGTCTGAAAAATCTATGTTCTGTTGGCTGCACCCTTTTACTCCTTGTCTTTCCAAGTTTCTGTCAATAAAGTCGTAAGAAGCTGAGGATTTGAATGAGATCTGCAAATCAAAACTACTTTCAACTTGTAGACAGAAGGATCATCTTACTGACCTGCTGGAAGTTTAGTCCTGGTAGGTACACACTGAAACAGATTAGAGCCATAGGTTGAAGATCAAATGTACTTATTGTTCATCTTTAAGTGAAAAACATTACTTGCACATAACATTTATATGAAAGACCATGTTGATGGTGCACAGGCAGAATCAAGTGGAAATAGGATTTCTTTTGGCCTCATACTAAAGACAGATACAAAAGGCTGAACATGAACTTTGATTTTCTGCATAACAAGCTTCTCTTTTCCTGATGCCCTTTTGTTCTGTCTTTCTTCCCAGCCGGTCTTCCATCCCCCTCTTCTTTTCCCCTAGCTCTCCTGCCTGGCACAGAACTCTGGGCAAGATTAGTGAAGTCTGAGTCTAGCTGGAATTGCTGAAGATCAGAATATTTGTTAGTAAACACTGGCTTGTTGGCAAACATGTTGCTGAGGGAAGGGGAAAGGGCTGTATGAGTTCACTCAGCTCTTTTCAGGGAGCGCAATGCCATTGCAAGTTAGGAACTGCACCTTCCCTCCTTCACTCTTGCCAGGAAAAACACTATCTTGGGAGAATGGGGCACAAGAAACTGCTGTTGCAAGGCGTTTCTGTGCTTGCTGGAGCTTGAAGTCACCGTTGCTGCGGTTAGTCTTGCTGCTCATTTTTGGTCTTGGTGCACATAACAGGGGCCTGATTTATCTTTCATTACTCCAGCACTGTGCAGCTGAGAAGAATTTGAGTACAAAAACTTTCTCCTGAGATTACTGAAAGGTCTTTTCCTCTTGAACTGAAGCAGAAATAACTTCTGGCGGCTTGTGAATTTCAACAGCAATCCCACTGTACAATAGCAGCCTTGTTTTTAACCAAAACAACAATAGCAACAACAGCAACTTAGGTCACAAGACATAAGTTTAGGTTGCTTTGTATTTCATTTATATTACTTTCCTTTATTTTAAAATGGGTTTTGTGATATTTTTGGAATTATGGGATCCATGAAGGAAGTTAGAAGTGGATGGAACTGCATCCCATGCCTACAACTGCACAAGCCTACTGTAAACATTCAAATTGTTAAATAGGTATTATCATCTATTAACCATATTCTAATTTTCAAATATTGTAATAAGTAGGTAAAAATAGGGCAATAAACATTTGTCAGCTTTTATAGAATATGATCTAACATCAGTGCAGCTTAGCCTTTATTCCTTGATTTTTTGTTTTTGACCATTTTCCACATTGTTTTTAAAAATATTTTTTGTTCAGACCTAGTCAGAATATCCTTTTCATATGCCACCATTGTTTCTCAAGTTTTGATTTTATAGGTATGGCACCAAAGCAACTGATTTAAAGTATGATCTTGAGTATCATGAATATCTGAATCACCAAATAGAGACTGAATTGTTTTCTCCATGGGAATAAGTCAGAAAAATAGCCTAATGCATTCATAAACATTTTTGATCCTGAAGGTTGAATAACAGAATTTTTCTACCCAATTCTGCGTTGACCAGAAAATCTAATGACCTACAATAACTCCTTCTCTGAGAATTGTGTATTGGAGTACTTTTTCTAATCATTTGTGGTATTGGAGTACTTCATCCCCAATCAATTGTGGTATTGAAGAATTGTATTTACATGGAGTTCCTCTTGCATGAGTGGGATCTTATTGAACAGGGTCATACCCTAATGCATCAGGAAACCCTGAGTCAATACTCTAGCTTAGTTTTCCTATGCTGTGTGCATGTATGTGAGATTAAACTGCTTTTAGGATCAGACCCATTTATGTATTAACACAAGCAGAAATCATTTCTCCCTTTTTTACCACCCAACGTGGAAAATTCCATCTAGTCCAAGTTTATGTTCATTTGCTATTCTTTTTCAAGACTCTAATTTTTTTCTCATTGCATTAACTTCTCTTTATAGAGATGTTAACCTCAGATATTGTATTAGAAACCCATTATATGATAATGTTCTAAGAAAATCATTGTTTTGAAGTTTCGACATGAAACTTATGCTCCTCGTTAATGCAGACAGCTATAAGCAGGAATACCTGTCTCAGAAAAGGGCTTGTTATGAGCTAGAGAAAAAGCTTGAATCCTTGGGATGAATATACAGACTAATAGGCAAGTCTTGCATTGTGTATCTGTTAGTAATTTCAGACCCACAAGACTAGAGGGCAACAGCAAACTAGTTCTCTGGCACTTCTTTGAAAGACTGTTCAGCACGGTGCTAAAGCAGAATATCAACTTTGATTTTCATTCTAATTTCAAGGTTTTTCTTCTAAATTTAGGCCACGCAAATACCCATGTGAAATTCTTAAATCAGAGCACAACTAGCTATTTTTCACATATGATCAGATTCTCTTCTCTCCATGAAAAAACTACGGAATAGGAAAGAATTCTTGAGGACAGAGCATGCCTTTCTTTTCTTTTCTTTTCTTTTCTTTTCTTTTCTATTTAGAAGAGCATTATCCAGGCAGAACTTGGTTGTCAGCAAAGATGTTTGTTTTGATTGGCAATAAGCATGTTTAGTCTGAGAGGCAGGAACATTGAGCTCAGAGGTAAGGCCTGAAGGTACATTATCTCCAGAGTGGGAGAGAGCAAAGAAACTGGTAAAATCATAGCTTCAATTCTATTTTAGAATTGATCTGATGTTTACTTATGAAACTGGAATACTTTACAAATGTGAAATATGTACGTGTTTTTCTATACACACACTCATGTCTAAGTTTACAAGCAGTACTTGAGGTCATGGTGGCAAGGGGGAATAATACCAAAGTTCTTCTTTTGGAAACTGTGATAGGGTTTTCTAAAGTGGATAGTGGAATGCATCCAAACTCTAGAGAGCTCCAGCTTTTTTCCTTCTCATTTTCTCAGTCTTTTTCTTTATACATTTCACATCACTCAATATTTATTTAATATTTCTTATGAAACTGTGTAAGTTTCTAAAAGCATGTATTGCCATTAGACTCAGATTTTAATGTCTTAAGCCTCAGTTTCCTCATCATTAAAATGGGGACAAAATAGTATTTATGGCAAGATTGAATGACATGATCCCTGTGAAGCACTTGGGACAACTATGGCACTCTTTTACCTTGTTTTGAAATTTCTGTATAATGAAATAAGGCAGGTAGAAATAAATCACACAATTAAAGTTATTATTATTAGTCTTGAGGATAGTTTCTTCAAGAAGTGATTTCTAAATTGGGGAGAATGGAGAGAGAATGAAGAATAAAACCTTATGTAGTAGTACTTTGGACTGAACTTTCTGGAAATTTCTCTCTCTGTCTCTGTCTCTCTCTCTCTCCCCCCTCTTTCTTTCGTAATAGTGCTCCTTGTCTAAAATGAATTACGAAGATGGGAATTCTCTGTTTGGGAAATACTCTGAGTCAAGGAAAAAGAGGTGGTTTCCTGGGCAAAGGTCACGCTAATTGAGTTGGGATCAGAGCCTGGGGGATTTAACTGGCTAGAATGAAACTAGCCATGATATCCAGAGAGACTTTGTTTAAAATTGGGTTGATAAATTGACTCAAATTGATGTTAAAATTGTTAAGATTATTGAGAAGCTCAGCTGGATAAGATTTGATTTACTTGCTCTGTTCGGTGAGTAAGCAGTGTCATAAGGGCGTAGTTTAGAGTAAGATATTTTCAGATACCAAAACAATGGAAAGATTTGTGCTCCTTGCACCCAAGGAGCACAAAAATAGAAACAACTGTATATTATAAAACATAAAATTCCCATGACTAGAAGAAGTGAAATGATACTTCGTGTTTTCTGTTCTGGAGCAAATGATTGAGGGTGAAGTTTAATTTTGTATGTCCCTACTGCCTGGAGTCCTAAGCATGTTTGTGTATACTATTTTGTCCCCATTTTAATGATGAGGAAACTGAGGCTTAAGAGATTAGAATCTGGATCTAATGGCAATACATGCTCTTAGCCACTTACAAAGTTTCATAGGAAATATTAAATAAATGTTTCATCTGTCAGAGATGACTATCTTCATTTGTGACCTCAAATAATTATTTTTAAAATCATCTGTTATATAAATCACTTATGTTCAAATCCTGAGCTCAGAGTCAGTTTGTAGAAGATTCAGGCATCATCAAGTATGACCCCAAGTAAAATACTACAAAACAGACTCTGGATTACATAAGTAACCTACCCATTGGAGACAAAGAAATCATTTCTGAGGATGAGGGTAGTAGTGAGAACCCTTGGTAATTTGCAATCACAGTTACAATACTGTTACCTGTGGTAGGCTGGGATGAGGTATAAGTGAAAAGGCTCAAACAGTAACTCTATGCTTTAAATATGTTACACCAGTGCTAATTTTAAAAAGTGTGTAGTTGGATAGCTACTGCTAATGTTTATAGAAGTCCTGAAGAAAGAAAATAACAAGCTGAGGTCAACTAAACTTTGTCTTCAGATACGGTATGAAAGTCAAAAGTTGTACAGACAGTTCTCAAAAACATGTTTTTAGCAGCAGGAAAACAGATTATACTAACAATCAAGATTTAATTACAAATGGAAAAGTTACAAAGGAAGCTGAATTCATAGCTCTGGAAAACTCTTCTGTATTTAAAAAGGGACCCTAATTGAGGAGGAACATTGAGACCTGGGATTAGCACATTTGGGTGACTGAGCTTTTGATTTAGATCCTCTTTATGTCTCTGGGCCAGAATTTGCTCTTTCTCTCTTATTAGAAAATAGTCTCACATTGCCTAGAGGTCACTTACAGAAGACATATGGTAGTTATTTTGTAAGATGATATTTGTCCTTCACAAGCCATTCCCCTGCCTCTTCTCATTGCTTGCCTTTGTTTAGATTAATAACAAAAGTCATGTCTCAGCATGGTCCAAGTAGGGAAGTATTATTCAGCTGTGCAAGAAAAGGGGTTACCAGAAACACTGTTGAATCTAGATAATATGCATCAACAGGAGTTAGGAGAACATACCTAGGGAAAGGATCTCAAATGTGCTAGGGCAGGAAGAACAGAATATAATGCTAAGTAGGGGAGAGTTTATATTTTAGGATTTACTATCTAGGTATGGATGCCTGGAACTGGTTCTAATTCTTTTCTGAAATGGCTACTTGAAGTTCGAAAATAATGAGGATTTATACCAAGTGATAGTCACTATTTGCCTTGACAGAGTACTGAAAATAGTATAATAGGTCTGGGAAGATGGGTATACAGTATTAGAATAGATTTAATGTGCAAGACCAGATACCAGTCAGCTGATAGTTCTCTGTGAGGGTTAGTGATTTCTCTATTCATGGAAATGAGAGGTCATGCATCAGTGGGTTCAGCGAAAAGCCCACATCACCAAGAAGCTCAATGGAGTTATCTTCTAGAGACCATGAGACCATGGTTGATTGTAAGAAGTGCTGCTGTGGAACTGAGCTCCCTAGTGTTAATGAGAATAATTGGATTTCAGAGTGACAGAGGGCAGGCGTTCACACTTAACTGTCAGAAGTCAGGTAGAAATAAAACGCCATGAGAGGTCACAGAATAGGAACTAAGGAATCTTGACCTTCAGAGATCAGTGAAAGTACTTTCCATACTTTTCCTAGGAATGAAATAACCAGCCAACAAGGTGATGCTTAACTTCTGTAATAAAACTAAGTAAACTATCAGTTAACACAGGAATGTTGTTGACTGTTGCAATGGGAAAAATACATGGCCCTTGACGTAGGTTCTAGACTACCCACTTTTCAGACTCAGCTATCTTTTGTTGAAGTAATTGCACAATCCCTTTGAACAAATACCCTACATGGTCAGAGTGAGGCAAAAGGTAGATATTCCCACATTTTTTCTTCGAAGGAATGTGTTTTACAATGGGAAAGGGGAGAACAGAATTGGAGAAAACAGGATCCACAAGATTGTTCTCAGTTCTGACATCAATTGACAATTCAGAGGTTCCAAAAATTACATTAAGTTTTAGTAATTTGGTAGAAGAACTCATAGAACTCACTGAAACCTGTTTTTCTGTCAGTTATAGTTTATTACAGGAAATTACACAAATTAAAAATCAGCCAAGGGAAGGGTCTATGAAGTTTCCAAACATGGAGATTCTCCATAGCCATTCTTTGTGGAGTTATGGACTGTCTTAACTCTCCCTGGCAAAGAAGTATAACAATATACATGAGTTATTACCGTCATTGAAGCTCACTTGAGCTTTGTTATGTGGAGTTTTCATTAGGATTCTGCAGTCAGGTACCTATGTGGCTGATCTCAGCCTTTGACCATTTTGTGGCTGAGTTGATATGACATGCCTGTCTGAACGTCTACATCATAAATCACATTGTTAGAGACTCTGGCATGGTCAAATATTCTCAGCAAAGACATATATTATATATTATTAGGCATGGCATTCCCAGGGTTTAGAGATTACCTCCTAGAAGACAAAAGCAATGGCTGATCTTTCTTTGGGCAAATTAAACAGTTTACTACACAGACAATATACACATATTAAATGGACTACTGGATGTAGGACTGAGCTAACACTGATGCTTAAGTGTCCATACCATGAAACTCAGCACCCCTACTACCATGACTCTTGTTAGAATGGAGGATAGGTGACAGAATCTTGGCCAAAGTTTATCAGATCTTTGATCAATGTTGTTCAAAGACTAATAATATGATTATTTACCCAGTCTCTGAGTATGTAACCAAGGTAGACCTACTTATCAGCAGGTAGAACACTCATTTTGGTTCCATGATCTGAATTTGAAGAGTCCAAAGTAGCACATATTTTGGATATTCTAATAAGGTATATACATGCTACGTGGTAGGAGACAAGTACTACAAATATTTAAGACATGCAATATGGATAAATTATTAGGCATTTTTTTGTCTGTGACATGGTAGTACATATCTTTAAGGAAAGTTATGGTAATGCGTACGTACCTCTTTACACTTAAAGAAAAGACCAAGGTGTAGTATATTACAATTGGAAACATCACCATATATTATTATTGGGTGTCTTAGAAGGCAGTTAGCTTTGAGTAGAACTCAGAGAAAGAGAGGCTTTACACTTAAAGAAAAGGCCAAGGTGTAGTATATTACAATTGGAAATATCACCATATATTATTATTGGGTGTCTTAGAAGGCAGTTAGCTTTGAATAGAACTCAGAGAAAGAGAGAACTCAGAAGCAAGTCTGAGTGTGGTGTAAGCAGTCTATCTGGTTGGATTATATGATCCATTGGATATAATGGTGTTAGAGTAGATAGTAGATAAAAATATTATGTAAATTCTCTGATGTACTTGAATTGGGCAGTTGAAGTGCAGACTTCTAGGAGTTTTGAACAAAGCCATGGTGATTCTAGCACAAAATTATCACTTTTTCAATAGTAACTAAGAATCTGAGATATAAAGTTGCTTTATGATTGGGATTACACATGATGAATCCTAAGATTGGGCAAGCCCAAGGATATGTAGGGGACTTAAATTTTACCAGTAGGTGGCCCTCCTTTCATGTTACCTGCTCTTATTGCACTAATAACTCTTCCTAAACTGTCAAATGAAGAAAAACCCTTGACCTGATTCATGGTTATGTTGCTTTGGCATGATGGTGCAAGCTGAAAATGGACTGCTGACATCTGATAATCCCATTTGAGAGTATCCCTGAAAGACATTGATGTGTAAAAATTCTCTAAGAGGGGACATTTTTGAGCAGCATATGTGGTCATTAACTTTTTGAGGAGAGAGAAATGAAATTAATTAAGGAGAAACACTTATTCCTGGGAAGTTGCCAATAGTCTGCTTATTGGATCAAGAAGAAAAGAAAGTCTATGGTACAGACATATAAAAGGACATATGAAAGTGTGTTGGACCCAAAATGTGTTGCATTTCTGTGTTTCATATCAGTGCTCACTGCTATAGAATGACTTAACTATTAGAGTTCATCCAGACTCTGTCCTCAGTTACTCCCATGTTTGTACAATGGTCTTATTAATGGAATTGTCAACAATGGAAATTTTGCAGGAGTTTAGTAGCATTGCATGTCCTTTCACTAGTTAATCTTGATACCATAGATATTATTCTTTTTGTTTTTATTTTAAAGATAGTAAAATCCAACAAAACATAACAGAACGAAGTCTATCAAAACATAGCAGTAGAACTGGTACAGAACTTCTAAGAAAGATACTATGAAAACAATAGCTACTATAGTATATCTTGTTATTTTCAGAATAGTTTACCTTTCCAACAGGTATAGTAAAATCAAATCAAACCAAAAAACAAAACAAAACAAACAAACAAACAAACAAAACCAATAAAGCCAATAAAAACAGAGTATAAAATAAGGCAAAAAAAATAATCAGAATAAAGCAAAACAATGAGAACAATATTGGGCCTTGAAGACAAGACAGAAGAGAATCCCCCATTTTTGCTACATTGCATACTGTCATCTTCCAAAGACGTGCTCAGGCTGCCAGCCCCAGGCCTACAAAATGAACAAAACAATACTAGCATTTAGTTGTTTTATGTACCTTAGTTGCTATCAATGTAGCCAGACCTCTGAGCGAGCAGGTTGCTTTATGGGGGGTGGGGAGAGCTTTGTCCTTGATTCTTAACCCACGTGCTGGTAGGTGTATGTGGGGGGGCACATGTTTCTCTTCCTGGGGTCCACGCCAGTCGCTCAGGCCCCCAGAAGGCAGTCTTACTTGTGTCCTGGTTGGAGGAACTCAGGCCTGGCTGTGCAGGCTCCCAAGAAGCCCAATTCTTTCTCCTCCTGGGGTCCACGCTGGTCGTACAGGCCCCTGGAAGACATCCTTCGCTACCATAGATATTTAATGCATGATGTTTCAGCAATCAGTGCTGTGCTCTCAATATTTCTAGTGTATGATACTGTCCCTATAACTTTAGCCTCTGCTTATTAGCTGGTTAAAGAAGCCTGAACTGTGCATTCACAGTGTATGCGATGTACATCTGGGAGGTTGTGTTGAGTCATTGCTACTGATCCTTTTGAATAGGGCTTAAAAATGAATTGACTTTGACAATAGTTACTAGTTTGGACAAATTGTTACACTATATAATATCTGTAAAATGAGATGTTAAAAGATAGAGTTAATAATTACTGATTGCCTAGGTCCAAAGAGTTAAATCAGAAGAAATGCTTTGTTCTGTTACTGTAGTTTTTTGGGGTAAAAAAATATAAGGTAATGGTTCTGGAACTTAACAGGTTTATCTCTCTTACTGGGGATTAGGGACTATTTTAAAAAATGCTGACTTATGATTATAATATTTTTTATAAATGGAAGAATCTTTCATCAAGGTTATAGGAATGGCAAGTTACTCAGCTTCAAAATTAATATAGTTGCAATTACTAGGTATTGCTGGATATACTTAGAAGATACTATAGCATCTTCATGGATTATATTATGATCAGGACTTTCAGATTAATTTTGCTTAACTGTAGGAGAGGAAATATTTTCTTCTTTTTCTGCTCATTTGAGGTCTATTGGCTGGGGCCTTTTGAATTACATTGCCAAAACAAAGATTAAAAAAAGAGTTTATTAATATGTGCATTGAGTACACAGTGATGAGTAACTCAAAGGAATGGTTAGAATTTGGGCTTATACACCATTCTAGTGAAGAACAATGAAGTTTGCAGATTAAAGATAACACAAAGGGAAAAGAAAAGACTGTGAGCTTTGAGGATTGCCAAATCTTGGGTATGTAAAAATAAGGGGAGGTGGAGAACTAATGGAAGGTAAGGCTTAATGACTTGGTAAGGTTTGTTACCAGATTCCTCTTGTGCCTTTTCTGTGCTGAGTCTGGAGTTGTTTTCCTAATTAACTTCTGTCTTTCCTGGCACAGAGTGAAGTAGCGTACTTTTACATATTCATGTCTTGCTTTCAGGCAAATATGGGAGATAACTTTTCTTATATCTTCTCAATTGCCTTCAGTTTAAGATAATCATTATGCCAAAGTAGTATATTTTAAGGTGACATCTTCGGTCATGCTTCAGTTCTTAACCTGCAAATATTTTGATCAGACTTTTTAGGAGTATAGGTCTCAGTGGGAGTACTTTAGTTACAGAATTCACCTGGTGTATATGTAGGTGTTAAATAGAGCATTACTGAAATACATTGAATGTACTTTAAGTTAATAATCCTGGGTGTCAGTTGTCTATTCTGACTGTAATGATACCTTGAGGATTTTAAAAGAATTCTGTTTTCTTATAAGACAATCATTATTAAGTTATAATAGGTATAACACAAATAAAAAGTAGATTTTTATTGCATTGGAACTTGCCACCATTAATTTTGGAAAGACAGTTGAAGGGTCTTAAAAATAGTTTTGGTGACCTCTGGTTGTCACCTTCTGATTCAAAAATTTTTGGTCTACAGTTTGCATTTCAATATGACCTGCATTTCATATTGTCATTTCTCTTTGCAAGAAACAAAAGTGTTTTGTGATCTTAATGTTTAGACTTTAAATTTATGGTTGTTGAATGAGTGACAATTTTCCTCTTTGTTTTAATTCTAAGACCTTTTTTCTCTAATTTGAGTGTTATCTAGGATGACAACAGATGTTGCTGGGTACTGTCTCATGCTAATATTATAATGTCAGTTCATTACTATTGACTCTTACCAACTGCTGTAGATTTTTAGATCTCTGTCTTTCATGTTCTTAGAAACATGTTCTCTTTCTCTTTTCTTTTTTCCCAAAGTGAACTTTGGCTCTCTTAATATGCTCCTCTAGATTCCTCTCAAATCTTTTTTATTCCCCTTAATTAAAACATTATGATGAAGCATAATGGTCTAATATATGTGTATATAAAACTCTGCCCTGGTCCACAGATAAGGTTTCAGTTTCATCTCACTTACTTTGAATTTCTTATGTTTAAAATTAAAATTAAAACTCAATATATCTCATATATAACAAAGAAGAAAAATAATCTAACTTAATGGTCTCAAAATACCCACATCAAAATGCTAGTAGTTAAAGCTTATTAAATTTTAAAGATCTAACAAGTTTAAACATTTTCTCCCATCCTCAGACTGTATCACTCAATGTGTTCTGTGTGAAGAAAGCAAATGACACATAGAATCTACCCTAAATGCAGAAGCCAAAGATTTTATTTAGTTTTTAACCAGCAGCGCAATTCTATAGTGCATGGAAAAAGTCTCAGTGATTTATTGTTACTTCAGTTACTAAGGGTGATGACTATCGCCATTGAAATAATTTTCCGGAAGGTTTTTGATCTGATGATCATAAAATCTGGGATTTAGAAAGTAGCATTATAAGTTGGGAGTGGTGGTGCACACCTTTAATCCCAGCACTCTGGAGGCTGAGGCAGGAGGATTGTTGTGAGTTTGAGACCAGCCTGGGCTACTAAGTGAGTTCAAGGCCAGCCTGAACTGCATGGTGAGACTCTGTCTCAAAAAATAGGGCTGGAGATTTAGCTCAGTGGCCTAAGTGCCTGCCTGACAGGTGTGAGGTTGTGAGCTTGATCCCTGGTACAAAAAAAAAAAAAAAAAAAAAAAAAAAAAAAAAAAAAAAAAAAAAAAAAAAAAAAAAAAAAAAAAAAAAAAAAAAAAAAAAGAAAGAAAGTAGTGTTATAGTGTAAGAAAATGGGAAGAACAGAAATAAACACCAGTAAAACTAAATAAAAATATGAAAAATAAATAGGTTGTTGTGGTGTAATTGTCTGGTAGTATGATCAAATTTCAGTTACCCATGGTGTTAGGAGTTGACAATGCACAGATAATTGACATCCACTCTTGGTCCAGAAGGCTCAGTTTTTTTTTTTTTTGTACCCGGGATTAAACTCACAACCTTGTACTTGCCAGACAGACAGGTGATTGTGCAGCTCAGCTAAATCTCTGGCCCCAGAAGCCTCAGTTTAATGAATAGTTTCAATATTCTGTTCTATAAGAAGTACTGAGAAGTATCAGAATAAACTTGTTTGTGTTCCAGTAGATTTTATTTCTTCTGCCTGGCATTGGGTGGAGTTACTAAGGAGCAACATGTTGTCCAATAGACCATGAACCAGAGAGAAAATGAAGGAAAATTAGTGGCTGGTCGAGTCCGCAATTGGATAATCAGCCTCAGAATAATAGAGAGTTGACTATGCATCAACTAAGAGGAAACAGTTTTCCCTGTAATTCTTTGATTGTTAAAAAAAATAAAAATCTGCCCTCTTCCCAGAATATTTTTATTATAGAAACCTGTGTTCTATGGATCCCAATGGGTTGAAAACTAGAAATAGATGTTATGTAGCATCATGCTTAATTGGAATAGCAGCTTACTTTTTGGCGTGAGCTGCATTTGGGCTCCGCACCTTCCTGTGTTAACAGCCCACATCACGGTTGCTTTGGTTTGGTTTTGATGCCCCAACATGACCGCAGTGAGAGTAAGCGATGCAATTTACTGTGAAGGGATTCCCTAGTGGGAAACAACTGGCGCCTGCAAGCCTTCCCTGTGCATGTAGAACAGCAGTTAAACATTGTTTTTGCCTCAAAACAGACTGAAATTCCAAAATACCACAGAGAGAGAAAGCGTTGTTTTGCATTTAAGGATGAGGGCAATACCTCATAATCTATGTACATTAAAATAAACATTTTCTCATTTGAACAACTGCTCCATAATTAAATGTAAATGTCCCATTCCCACATAAAGTATCTGTGCCTGCATGTACCAACAATATCCCCATGAAACTCTCTGACTGCCCTCCTTTTGTCTTTGTCCTAAACTGGATGACAAACTATAAAAATGTTCCTGAAGTAGTTGTGCAATTATCTCAGGTCTTTGGCTTATAGCCTGATGAAAGCGAAACCATGTTTAAATGAACTCAGACCTCAAGCAAGTAAGAAACTTATGCATTTCTAACATGAAAAAGTAAAATCTCAACATTGAAACTGCTTCATAGTCATTCTCTATATAAGCAGTATACTGGAGACTTGAGAGAAAGATTATAGAAAGCTTAAATAAAAGGGTGGATACTTAGATTTCTAAGCCAATACATGTGTGTGCATACTATAAAATTTCTATTTATTCCCATTAAAGACTGACTTCTTTGTTAAAAATAAAGAACCATAAGAAAGATAATCTGGTTATAAAAGATGTATTTGTGAAATTTTAATAGGATGCAAATTGTGTTCCAAAAAGATGACTATTAATCTATTTCCAGTCCATTGACTATTATTTGAAAATAAGATAATTTCATATGTAACAAGAATAATGATGAGTGAGTGTATATAGGACTAAGTTCAAGATGGAAGTAATAATTTTTCTTCAAATGTCCCCCACTGGTAAAGGAAAAAAATGTATGTATATATGTTGAATTTTTCTGAGTTTTGTCACATATTTATATATAATATATATAATTAATTGTATATAATTGTATATATATAACATGTGACATATATAAATATGTGGCAAAGTTCAGAAAAATTGGCATATTTCACATTACAAATGGTTCTTCACAAGGTAAATCAGAAATAAATCATTTTTCAATGAACTTTTTTACTTTTTTGACAACTCTAATCTATTGCATTATAGGTAGTGTAGCAATTTATGTAAAGTAGATTAACAGTATAGATGAGAACATGGTAAAGTAGAAACAGAATTTACAGACTACTCTTTCAATGAATGTAGTAAGTCTTTTAGAGAAAGAAATATCCAGAGTTCTTTTTGAATTGGAGGAAACACACACACACACACACACACACACACACACACACAATTTATATAATTAAGTAGCTGGTACTAAAGGATTGACTGAAGATAGTTGAAATGAAGGCAATTATATGAAGTCTGTCTAAGGGAATGTGGTAGGAGAATGAGATTCAAGTCAAAGGAAAAAGGCATGGATGAACAAATGATTTTACAAAAGCTTGATAGAAGTGGAATTTGCCTTTGAAGAACCTGATGAGGTAAAAAAAAAAAAAAAAAAAAAACTGATCATCTGAGAAAACCAGCAGGACAGAGATAGGGTACTGTGGTAATGAAAGTTTGGAACACTTATTGCAAAAGTGATCCAATCAGACACAAGGGCACAGTTTGCTTAACAATAACTCAGGTTTCACTGAGGTTGGACATCTCCAAAGTATATAGTGGCAACTAATGATAATTGTCTGTCTAAAACTTGATTTCAGCAGTGGAGAATTGGATTGCTCTATGGTAGGGGCCTTATGGGGCAGATATGGCAGGAAGACAAAGAAATGAGGAAAAGTGAGGATGCTAATAATAAAAGCTGTAAGATTTGGAGTGAGTTAAATGGGGTAAAGACAAAAAGTGAGGTTTCGAGGGACTGTGAGATCTCTGTGAAGTTCAAGAGAATTTAGTGAGAGTGAAACAACAGAAAGGATGGAAGATTTTGTTCTGAGTAGAACATCAATGTTTAAGATTTCAGGGAACTGAGTGATGACAAGGGCCAGTCTACAGCCAAGACAGTGGGTTGCTTCCATCCACATTCTCTCACATACATATGGAAAACATCAGGAAGGAGGGTCTTTACATCTGGCTCTCTAAAGGCATCATGGTACAGCACACTGGACAAGAGCTGAGAGACTTGCTAAAGAGTCTGACCTTACTGCAACACTGTTCTGTCTTCTTCTGGTAAAGACTGTGTGTAAATATCCATTATATTCCTATTTTAGGTATGCTTTGAAGAATAAATTATGCACTTTCATGTTCCTCGAAAATTGTAAGGTATTATACATATGTTAAGTATTGCTAGAAAATGCATTTTAAAATGTAAATGTGAAAGCTAGGCAGCTAGGAAATCTTTTAACAAAATAAAGATCTTAATTGTTTAAATTCAATTAGTATCAAAGCCTTGCCTTGAAAGCCTTTTGCTTGAACACTTGATTTCCAACTGCTCATGGCCCCCAAGTTATGGCTGAAGGCTAGTTGGAAACTAAAGATCAACTGAAATTAATACCCTGACTCCAATGCATTCACCTGATCTAGAATATTGTCAGTGTCTGAAAACTGTTTCTATAGCCCAGTCTCAAGACTGAACCCCTATAATAATGACTACAGTCTAACGAATAAGGACATTGGCTTAGATTGACCAAATCTGCTATGACACATCAGAGCATTTTTCTTCTCTATGTCTTTCCTGAGGCCGGCACCATAGTGCACTTTCCAGATCTCTGGTTCCACGCTCCCCAGTATTCCTTTTCTTTTCACTTCATCGCATGTGGAGCAAGCCTTGCTGTGATTCTCAATGGCAGTGGTATTAGAAGATAACTAAAATGGTAAAAACCAAAATAACAAAAACAGTTTCCTTCAGTGAAACAGCAATAATCAAAATCCTGATTCGTTTTGGTCTTTTTCAAAGTACAACTTTGAAAACTCTCAGATGTGTGTTGTTTCTGATGTACAGTTGTTACACATATTGCCTCATATAGTACTAACTTGCAGTGCATAGACTAGTGCAACATCAAAGGTCTTCAGGTGCATTTTTCAAGGTAGCAAAATTAAAATACCTTTTTATGAGAACAAATTTGGAATAAAGTCAAAAAGTTTTAACCTTCTATAGTTGCCAGTGAACACAGGAACCATGAAATTAGTTTCTCTGACCTATTCTGTCTTGCAGGCAACCTTACATTCATTTTCATATGTTACCTCAGAATTAAACAAAGGCATTTGGTGAAATACATATGGAGGTTTTAGGTCCTGATACTCCATCTCTCTTCTTCAAACTCCCCCTTGTTCCCTCACTAGCTTACAGACTCAGAAACCATCAATAGGTTCCAGCTGGCTATGTGTACTGAGATAGTTCATAAAAAGAAAATCCCAGTTTGAAAACCTTTTGAATGATCTATTTGACAAAGTTATAGGCTTAGAAGTCCCTCACAGTGAAACTCAAAATTAAAAGAAAAGGAAATAAAGGAAAAAGCCTAGCCAGATTTTATGCTGCTGAAGAGAAGCATAAATATCTCTTGTTTTTGCACCTAACATCAACAATACCACAATTATTAAGAGCAAGAGACTTTACCTCACTGTCAACAAAGAATGTGTTTGCAGCAATGTATTAAGTTTTCCTTTGAAAAGTTTTAAGACACCATAATGGAGCAGTTGCATGGGACAGACAGATAAAATAATTCATTAGATAAATCAGATTTTTATCCTTTTTATGCTTATATTCAAAAGCTAAATTCATGAGGGGAAATGAGTAGGGAGACATTTCTTTGTTGAAATGTTGTATGTGTTTTTCTTTTTGTTTTTACAGTAGAAGGATTTATATTAATGGTGTAAAGTGTGATAAGACCCAGGAAAAATAGTTCTGAAAATTATGAAGTCCTTTGTACACAGAAATTAGGAGTAACAGGCAGCAATTAAACCTGATCCCTGGGTACTGCTATTCAGTCTTGCTATGGACTGAGTTCCCCCACTCACCTTCACATGTTGACACCCCAAATCTCCATGTGACTATATTTGGAGATGGAGCCTGTGAGGATCTGGTGATAGCTGAAAGAAGTCATAATCATGTGGGGTTGCAATCTGACAGAGATGGTACCATCGTGGGGAGAGGAGAAGGCAGCAGGGTTTTTTCTCTTTCATGCACACCTAATAAAGTCCATGCGAGCATGCAGCGGGAAGGCAGCTATCTGCAAGCCAAGGAAGCACCCTCACTGGTAACCAAGTTGACCCAAACACTAATCTTGAAAAGTTTTGCTGTTTAAGTCTCCAAATCTTTGGTATTTTATTAGGCGCACTGAGCAGATTATTATGAGATCATTCAATAAATATTTGTTGAATATCTACAGTGTTCGAAGAATCGCCAAGCATAGTGGTCAGTAAACTAAAATTCACAGGCCAAATTTGGCCTGGTGCCCATTTCTATAAATAAACTTTCATTGGAATACTGCCACAGCCATTTGTTTACAGTTGAATAATTACAACAGTGACTTCATGGGCTGTAAATCCCAAAATATTTGTCATCTGGCTCTTTACAGAAAAAAAAATTGCCTCTCCCTGCTGTAGAATCTTGGCATGTAGCAGTTAGAACTATATTCTAAAAATAATTCAGGTTCTAAAATTATCTTCTTTCTTGGCAATTTCTTGGAAGAAATAATATGAAAGTGATTTTTCTCTTTGAATTGAAAAACTTGATTGGTTGAAGTTCCAGTCACAGCTAGACATGCTATGTTCTTTCATTGGATCACAGGGAGAGATTATCAATTCAGCAAGGCCAGGAAAGGCTTCCAGTCATAAAAAGAACTAAATGTTTTGAGTTTAAGAATACAGTTCCATATGGTTTATTAATTTCGGACTTCTGAAGCATGGAGCTTAGAGTGAGTCTGTGTTATGCATGTGTGTAACACTCCAGGCTCCCCAGAACCAAACAAAAACAGAGCCCTGGTTTATAGCATTTGTCTATTTCCATAATGTAAACTTTGGCTGATTTCAAGTTATAAATGTGTTGTCACTGAGTATAGATTTGCAAAAGATTAGAAGATAATCATTTCATCATACTATTAGAGCAGGCAAAAATATCACCACAAGCACAGATTATAAGAGGAAAGTTGTAGAATAATTAAGAACCAACGAGCTTTGAGTTTTATGTTTTAAAATTATAGTCCATTTAATAGTACATGTAGAATTTAGATTTTAATATTAGTAGTATTTTATAATACAGCAGCGAAGTTCTTGAAAATTTAATAATCTGTTTTTGTGAGTTGATATAAAAAGGTCCAGCTGCAACTAGACACAAATTTTAAAATCTTTTTGCCACTTTTCCTTGCTTCAAATATTGTACATTAAAATATAAGTAACTATAGATATACAGATTTAAGAATACAAGGTCAGAATCAATGAAGAACAATTTCTATTTCTTAGTTTTGTAAAACTAAATTTGAAATAGTTCACTGTGAATTATACTTAGAAAGTAAAATCATCTTTCTTAGTATCATAAGACATTTGATCTGGGGAACAGATTGTGAACATTTTATACACTCATTTCCTTGATTAATAAAGAAACCAAGTTCCTAAAAGGTCAGTGATTTGTCTCAAAGGAATGTGAGCCAGAAAAGAACAAGTTCAATGTTCTTTTCCCACATCAAACTTTGAGAATTCCATTGATCATTAGAAGGGTGGCTGATTCTCTTACAAGGTGTTGGAACCCTCACTAGATATAAAAGATTGCTCTAGATTTGATGTAGAATCCAAAAGAGGAAGGAAGTTTTTTTTCTTTCTTCTGAAATCTAGGAAAACTAAATTTTGCACTACGAGAATTTAAGGTTAAATGTTAATTATATTTTCTGTTCCTTTAGCTTAGGTGTACTTATTAGGTATGTACTATTTTTAGTGTTGAATGCTGACAGGGTGTGAATGTCTGGTAGATGAATTATGGCAAAGAAATCACAAAACATTGAAAAGAATTATTGAGTAGATTAGTATATTTATGTGTCAATAAATGACTGAAACAGACTTTACTCATTCATTCACTGAGTATTTATTGAGTGCTTCTTTGTATTTTTTGGGTACCAGGGAAGCAGACAGAAGACAGTTTCTACCTTATGGAACTTATGTTCTATTGAGGGGAAGATATAATGCAATGTTGGAATGGTTAGTTCTGAAAAGATAGGAGAGCAGGAAGGGAAAGAAGTGAATGGTAGGTTTGGAAGAACTATTTTAAGTAGTAATTTAAAACGTTTAGGGAAATCTTCTCCAAAAAAGAGTAACATTAAAATAGAGATTGGTAAGAAATCAGCAAACAGTCATGTGGATTCCTGAGAAGAATAAATGCAAACTCCCTGAACCTGGACAATGATTGATGTATTGAAGATAATTGGAAAGGCCAGTGCTTGGGTATGGTGACAGAG